>RQTK01000100.1:312719-351457 GCA_003991915.1 Elysia chlorotica
CTACTACTACTACTACTACTGCTGCGTGTTGCTACAACTACTACTACTACTACTGCTACTACTAAAACTGGAACAAGATTTGCATGTGACAGTTTAGATTTTCATAAAACCTGAGTATGGTGATTACTTTTCTCTTTTTTTTTCTTCCTATTGCTCTTTTGCTCTTGTTTTGTTTTTGTTTGTTTTTTCCTGAGCTAAAAGTAAATGAAGTACGCCTGACAAATTTATAGCTGAGTTGGATTTTTCATGTGTTTCTTCTCATGTATGTCTACACACATTTACACCATAAGTGTATTTGCTTCTTGAAATCATTAAAGATGTTCTTAGTCAATTTTTTAGGTTCTTTTTTTTTTTTTTTTTTTTTTTTTTTGTGTGTGTAGTAATCTATATCATTTCAATGTTAAAACACAACATTTCTAACTTTCTAGCTTTTCTGAAACAAACTCCACCTATCACCATATTTCTTTTCTCTCTGTCTCTCATTCATTATCGCTATCAATTCTCGTTCTCTCTCTCTGTTTATCTCAATCTATCTCTCTCTCATCCTCTCCGTCTCATTTTGTTCTCTTAGTGTATATACATATCTATTTATATATTCTACCTATCTATCTATCTATCTATCTATCTATCTATCTATCTATCTATCTATCTATCTATCTATCTATCTATCTATCTATCTATCTCTCTGTATGTTATATGTAATAGCCTAACATTATTACTAAAAGTTTGTAATGCCATAGCACGCAAAAATAAAGGGAATTTATTTGTATCAAAAAGTATCATTTTAGGCTTGCGTGCTAAGTAAGAACCCGAACCGACGACAGATACGCCGAAGAACCGTTTATGGACTGTTTGCGTTCAAAATCAGCTGCTGAATTGGGGATTTCATCTGGTCCTAATTATGACAATACGTGGTCATCGGCGTTTTGGGATGGAAAAACAAAAACGGCGTTTAGTCTCACGGAATGTATTTCGAGCATTGTATAATGCATTGTACAAAGTTTGTACGAAACACTTTCCCAAAACCACAAAAAAAAATCTCTAGATTTGGTCGTATGCCTTGTAATAAAATCTGTACTGACTTTTTAAAGCAATCGCAATAAAAATTTACAACGAAGTCTGCACCGAAAGGTACAAAGAGTGTACAAGTAAACACCGCCTAGTCTAATTAATGCTCAGCATATACACACCTAAGATCTTAATTTTAAAAATCGACCCAACAAGACGGTGTCAGGTCACACTTTCTAGAAAAAAAGACGGTGACAGGTCACACTTTCTAGAAAAGGGGGGAAGGGGGGGGGGGGTTCTAAACTGCAACTAGAAAAAATATTGACAATCATCACTTGAAATGTAAAAAAAAACAACATATCAACAAAAAATCCATCTGCAACTTGAGATAACCAAAGCATTGTGTGCTTATTCCAAGTAAAAAGAAGTGACTTATCACAGTTTTTGTTGGTCAGCAATAAAAATTTGGCTACATTCATTTGGAACTTTACTTTATTGAGTTCTTAAAGTTAAGAGTGTATCCCTACACAAGAATAAATCCAATCATGTAATATCATGAAAACGTCAGGATCATTAATTGTGGTATGCCTACATGATAGGGTTTTATTTCCTTGTTTTTACAATTTACAATATACAAATACTTTTGATTACGATGTTTCTTTTTACCTGAAAATTGGTTATAAAATCCTTATTTGACTGTTAACTGCTTCCCTTCTTAGAAGCTAAAAACTAAACAAAACAAGAGCAAAAACAACAACAACAACAACAACAACAACAACAACAACAACAACAACAACAACAACAACAACAACAACAACAACAACAACAACAACAACAACAACAACAACAACAACAACAACAACAACAACAACAACAACAACAACAACAACAACAACAACAGCAAAACATTTAACTTTGTTGACGTTACAAGAGTAGACACCATTATTTGAGGATGTGTAGAAATTTATTATTTATTTAAAATTTAATATGAATATGAAATCCAACTAGGAAAAAGTATTGTTGCAAGTTTGCAACCAAGAATTGGGTTTTTGTCCCCTTTCGAGTTTTTCTTTGTTAGACACAGATTGTTTTTTTAGAACAGAGTTGAAACAGGGTCACATCAGACAGCAACATTGTAACATTGACAATGACATACCGCAAGGCAGAATTTGGATGGGCTTTTGATAAACCGTCTTTGTGATAGCTACATACTTTATGTTCTTAATACATTCATACCTCATCATTTATAAAGCATCCAGGTGTACTATAATGAATGAAAAGATAATGAGTCTTAATAAAATCCTACGAAGCACACCTCTTTGTATGCTAATTTATTTTCATTAGTGTTGCTATTGTTGCTGCTACTGCTCAGTATAGACACCGGTACTGGTTGTGGGCTGGGTAAGCCTATTAGTTTCTTTTTCGTAGGTCGTCAGTTGTAGCCTAAGCAGATAAGGCAATTAATACTGATGCTTTTACAGCGATCTTGAATCATTTCTTCGCTATCGAGATCCCTCACAATCTCCGTCGTTCAGCGTTCAGTCGCCAGATAGAACTTAAGTTGGACACAGGGGACGTCAAGCTTTCTTCTAACCAAAAAAAAAGAAAGAAAAAGCTATCCAGTTTTGTCCTTCGTATAGGATCGGGGGAACTTAGGAGACGTTAGACCTGAAGAAGCTAATTTGGCCTCTTCATATGGGTAAAAAAAAGACCCTATTGAGTGAAACCAGTATAAGAACCATCGTTTGCAGCCCCACTGTCTTACAACAGGTGCAATGAATAGAAAAGGTCATTTCTGCTTACGTATACAATATCATGTTGTTCCTCTTAGTTTTGTTCTTAAATTTCATCTAGCCTTATTGGAAGACAATCGACAAAGTTTGGTTCTCCAAGCAATTAAAATAACTACGATAAGTGGAGTCGACACACTGCTACGGGACTCTCCAAAGTAAGCGGTCTGCACAACAATGTTTGCATTTTTTTCCCATGTTTATAAAGGTTTTCTCCTGGGTTTATGTACGGTGATTTTATCTGCAATTTTTATTATTTATTATATTGAAATTAAAAGGTTTCGCACTACAATTTTGAGACCTTTCTTCTCAATAAAGGTTTATTGTGAGATTGTGAAAACAGCATTAAGAGTGTATTATTGACTATTTTTGCCAGCACTGCAAATCAACAATGGTTATGATATGCATTTTTAATTTTAGATATAAGGAGTGTAGTGACTGCAGGGTTGTCAATGTACACTCTAGTGTAAATTCACTGTCTGTTTTTTTTGTTTGTTTGTTTATTTGTTTTGTTTTGTTGTCGTTTTTTTTGTTGTTTTTTTTTTTCTGGTGATTTCGCTTTCTACTGGTTGGGTTGGTGTCAGTTAAATGTGACTGGCTGAGACAGGAGCCACGGTATCCCTGGCTTTTCCCTGCCCTGTCTCGTGTGTGTCAGCACAATCATACAATTTTTAGAGGTCAGTCTACAGACCCGTCCACAATATAGCCTATATAGTGCTGATGTTTGACGTTCAAAAAACCAACCTAACTACAACCACTCTCTGTCTGTCTGTCTTTCTGCCTGTCTGCCTACCTGCCTTCAGTCTGTTTATTATATTATATATTTTGATTAATTATTAAATGAAGTCAACGATTAGTTAAATAACATCATCTGCGATTTGATCGCGAACCTCCGGCTCGTCAGCACAGAGCTCTAACTCACTGAGCTAAAACCACTCCTTGAATAATCATGAAAAATTGCAAGGAGTACAACTGCCACTGCAAAGATTCCAAAAAAAAATTAATACCTTCTTTGCACGGCACACACGAAGCTGTAAATAATATTGTAAGAGTCATTTTAAAATCCATTATGGTCATCGCATTGAACCTCTCTTTATTGAATAACTAAGCATTTAATTTTGCTTTTATAATTCATTTTCTGATTTAATCAGAACAACAAGAGATTAGGTGTAAAACAAATGCAAAAATTGATTATATAAGAACAAATTTAGCAACCGTAACCACATAATTATTTTCATTCATTTCTCCACGCTCTGCCCACCCACTCTCAAAATACTTCCCTATCTTTAACCTTAAAGGACATCTGGACTCGTTGTTTTTCAATTCTTTTTTCGTTTTACTGACCTTGATTTAGAGTAATAGCATTCCACACGAGTCTGAGGACCGAAACACAAGTAATTTTTGTAAGTCGCTCAAATCAATTTCCCCGGTATTGGATGGACGGGTGTGCGTCTCTCTGGACTTGCCACGAATGCCCGCCTGGAACGGGTCAATGAAAAGAACCAGGACCTTCTTGGCGGAATGGGTCTTAAATTGTACCCCTGAGGGCCCACTCTTTCTCATCTCGTTCTTTTTTTTCCGTAACGTTTCTATTGTTCGGTGCCAGCCACCACGATAGATCCACCAAACCATTTCAAGAATTAGCCCAAAAACATGAAGGGCTAAGCGCAAATTACATTAAGATAATCTCAAGTCTATCACGATCAGTACCTTTTTCACTTCATTCAGACGCACCGAAAGACTGGCATCTTTCTGTGGGTCTTTAAGCTAAATACTTTTTAAAACAAAAATGATCTTGTAATCCCTATTTCTAAAATGTATGCAAGCACAAGAGAGCATATAAAACCACAGATACACGTTTGTTTGAAAAAAAAGCTATCTAATTATTATCGTAAAACAAAACAAAAAATGCCAAGGACACATGATTGGTTGATTCATTAACTAACTGAACTTTTTTCTGTACACCCAATCCACTTCATAACTAGCCATTATCTTTAGGCCTAGGATGATGTGATTGCTGCTCTAATTCAAGTAACAATTTTTACTGCTTAAAAAAGAAGTTCATCTCAATAATCTAAAACAATGTATGATAAGTGTATAAAATGCCTAAGCAGTAACATTATGGAAAAAGAAAATTTCTTGATATTGTATACAATTACAGAGGAATTTTGTGGTCAGAAAGAGATACACTATGACATAATTCCCTTTTTTAAACATATAGACAGAAAGACAGAGACACCATGCATATATAGAAATAGCAAACAGAGAGATAGCCATGCATGCAGCAGAAAGATAGAAATACTATTCGCACAAACAAACATTTAAAAAACAGAACTAGCCTAGGAGGTAGATAGAGGGGCAAAGAAGTATTTATAATATAAATAATAATAATAATAATAATAATTAATAATAATAATAATAATAATAATAATAATAGAGAGAGAGAGAGAGAGAGAGAGAGAGAGAGAGAGAGAAAGAGAGAGAGAGATCCGGGTCTCTAACCAGAAGCGACGCCCACCTTAAACGAATTTTAAATTTATAAAAGCATCTTAGAACAATCATAAGTGAGTGAGGGGCCCCTCACCTAAGCTGGGCCCAGGGCCCCGTGGAACCTAAATTCGGCACTGGAGAGAGAGAGAGAGAGAGAGAGAGAGAGAGAGAGAGAGAGAGAGAGAGAGAGAGAGAGAGAGAGATAAAGAGACATAGTCAGAGAAAGGCGGAAAGAAAGAGTGAGACAGACAGGCAGGCAGGGACAGAGAGACAGAGACAGGAAAACGAAGACAGAAAGACAGAGACAGAGACAGACAGACAGATTGGGATAGAGAGAGGTAGACAGCGAGACTTAGAGCGAATGGGAAAGAAAGAAGGGAGGAGCACTGGAAGAAGGATACTGATAAAGTGTCCCATTGCGACCAATGGAAACGAGCCAATCAAACGGCAGCTAACGAGATTGTTAATTGTAAGGTGACCCGGATCACCTTCAATCAGGCCAATCAGAATCCGGATTTCCGTTCTATCATCGGCGCTCCAAACCGATGAAAATCTTTCAGTTTTCATTGGGTTTTTTGTTTGTTGTTTTTTCTTTGTTTTTTTGTGGTTTGTATTTGAAACTAGTTAGCTGTAGCTATTTTAAGATTTCAATTTATTCTCTAACTTTTAGGTTTGCCAAAGGCTACGTGAGATAATTTGTTTCGTAAGTGTCTCATTAAATCTAAGATTGATTTCGGCAACATTGATATTACAGTGTATAATCTTCAATTGTAAAAGCAGTTGATACAATCGTTGTTTTAATATAGTTCTTATTTTTTTACGTCTCAATGTTTTTTTATTCATAGGACAAAATATGAGTAACTGGTTGTTAGAGTAACGTTTATGTTTTCTCATGACTTACATTTTTTGTAATGTTTCTTGGTAAGATTGGACGTTTTAATGTCACCACAAACTGAAATTACATTCATAAACCGGGCCCCCACAGTCCTGTGTTTTAGTCCAGATCGATCGTTAAAAGAAGATTGGACGTGGACACAGAAACAGAAAACCTTGGACCATCGTGCCCATAACGCCTTTTTTCGACAAGAGTTCCTCTCTTACTGGCGTCTCAACCTCAACCGGCTCTTCCCCTCCACAAATCTAGTGAATACCAAAGAAGTAAAAACTTTTCAACAGTTTTATCTTCTAGGTGTGTGTGTTGTAGACAATCTCGCTGCGTGGAAACCGCAAAAGGATATAAATAGCTCAGATAATGGCAATAAGAAACTGGGGTTTTAATCCTAATCATTGATTGGAGGTTATAATTATCCCGTTCCAATAACCAATAAGGCTGGGTTGTATCTTGAACATAATGCAGGGTAAAGAAAAGAATGAAGAAAACAGATAGATAGATAAATAAATACACAACGAGTGGTTTTAAAAGAAGAGATTTCAAACATCTCAATTATTAATAAAAAAAAGAAGAGCTTTCAAACATCTCAATTATTAATAAAACAAATACATTAAATCAGTTGACACGGCGCCTAGTATGCTCCCACAAACGTTATAAGTTTACAATTAAGTCTAGAATCAATTTCACTCTTCATGAAACAAAGAACTACAAAACCCAAGAAAAAATATGAACGTCGAGATATGTACACAGACCCACATTGTATGAGACGAAAATATTCTGAATAAACAAAAGCTACGCTCTCAAAGTCCACGTAACTATATACTCCACACAACATACACGGCTTTCTCAAATGGATGGTCGCTGCTACGGTGTTTTATCTTATCTTATTACATTTTCTCAGAGGGAAGCGACTCTTATTTCTGCTTGTTGAGCTAGGACCACGTAAAAACACAATTGGATTTACTTCTTTCCCAGCCTCTCTCTCTACTTTGCTCTCTCTCTCTCTCTCTCTCTCTCTCTCTCTCTCTCTCTCTCTTCTCTCTCTCTCTCTCTCTCTCTCTCGTCTCTCTCTATCTCTCTTTCTCTGTCTCTCTCTCTCTCTCTCTCTCTCTATCTTCGCCACTTGTCTCTGCCTGTCTGTCGCCCTATCTGTCTCTCTTGTTCTATTCTTTTATTTCTCTCTTTCTCTCTCTCTCTCTCTCTCTCTCTCTCTCTCTCTCTCTCTCTCTGTCTCTCGTTCGCCTAATTCCCTTAGGTTCTCCATAACTCAATATTGTCTATAATCTCTCCCTTTAATCTTCGCCTCTTTTATGCCGCTCTGAATGTCTACCCGCTAGACAATCTGTCTATGTGAATTATAATACAGTCTAACAAAGATATCGATACGACGCAAGAGTTAATGCTGGTGCGAAAGTGTCAATGATCCTCCAACAATAGACATTGTTTCGCCATTTACTAACTGTGAAACTTTTGTTGAATGTGGGCTATAAGTGACTTCTTGCGCAATGAGTTTACTCCTGTATGAGTAACACTAACAGTTGACATTAACATTCCCAGGAAAAAATCTTTATTTATATACATAATGCGCGACTTTGCTCTGAAAATTTATATTTTAGCGAATGTGGATTGAAATAAGGCAAGGTTCCAAAAGTAGAAGGTTGAACCATAGAATTAAATGAAGTGAAGTATTATGCATAAAAGCAATCTATTACCACCACAGTTTCAGCACAATTGAGACAGAGCAATACGCAGAGAGCATTGTTTAGCTCACCTGGGAACAAAATAAAGCATCTTAACAGTACCCAATTGTTCAATGGTATCAGTAAGTAGGACTTACTACTAAAGCATTTTTAAAGCTCGACTTGGTGACATTTGCCTTCGATTTTTGGAAGGCTTGCTAATTCGAAAACCTCTTTCTCAAAAATTAATACCCACCCTATCTCCTATTTTCAACAATTATGTTCACATCTCCACTCCTATTTTCTCAGTTTCCCAACTCTCAGAATACCCATAAACGGACTTTAGTAGAGCAACCCAATAATAAATATTATCATCAAGATATTTGATTGAGTCTAGAGGTACGTATTTAAAGTACCAATTTTCTTTTTCCTTGACTTTGATGGGGAAAGTGTGATACACAAAGTGCCCGTCACATTTTTGGTAGAAGTAAAGGGTCGCGGCTTGTTTACGATAGCTGATATTTCTTTCATTACTTATAAAACACTCCGATTGGCCGATTGGTAAAATGAATGTTGCGGAGCAGCTTATAGACAAGGTGTGGGGATGTTTAAAATAATTATCAACAAGAGTTCCATACAATTTGAAATTATTGTTTACATCGAAAAGCTCTTTTCAGAACTTTCGGTAAATTCATAGCAGTAAAATATTGCGCGACAATCGTTTGTTATTATTGTACGAGTGTTTTTGTTTTGTTATCCGGAATACCCGCAACAACACAGCTACCGGTACCAGTAATTTGACTTTCATGCTGTGCGTTTCTCTCTCTCTCCCCCTTCCTTTCTCTTGTCTAATTATCTTTCGTACTCTTCCTCTCTCTGTCTCTGCTTGTCTCTCTACATCACTGCCTCCCCCCCTCTCTCTCTATCTCTCTCTCTCCTTCTCTCTGGCTATCTCTCCAAAAACGGACGGATATGAGCCATGCAGGTTTCAAAGTTGTCCCCGAGGAAGAGGCTTTTCAACTTCGTCAAACAAATCGAACTCCGGGAAGTTTAACAAATGCCGCCGCTTTCCTGCCGAAAGAAACACAACTCCAGCACACAGTCCTGTCCTCCCACTGTCTCTGTTCCGTTGAGAGAAGGTACTCGTGTTGTAATTTGTCTTAGTTTTACATGGCTTCAAACTAGTGTCTTCAGAGTAAAGAAAACAGATTGTTATGCTTGGTCGCGAAAACTGCAGTGTCTATTTTCATCATCAATTCTTGACATGAATGCCACATTTTTTCTTTAAAATGAAATTTGGTGCTCAGGTTATTTGACATATACCGTGTACTACCAACACACTTATTAATCCGTTTCTAACAAGAGGAACATATCAAGATAATAAAATATACTACTTTACTTAAATAAGAAAGACAGCAAGAGTTGTTTAAAAAATACCAACAAAAGAAAAAAAAAGCAAGGAAAAAGAAGAAAAAAAACAGGTAGATCAAGTACAAAGTTAAGCCAATGGAGGTCACAGGCGACTGTATTGTTTGCAGATGAAACTAGGCTGACATTAGCATCATGATCTGGATCGTGGCTTAGACCATACCAGGAATAAACCTGTCAGTATGATTTGAACGTGGGGCATAATATCCGCTTCAATAATCGTCGCGTATTCCAAGGATGTTGGAGCCTCTGGATTTCAGAAATCAGGAGTTGTTAAGTGTACAAAAAGACGTGAGGTCGAGTTCTATTTGAAGCACAAATGGAAGCGAGATTTTTTTGAGGGGGAAGCTCAGAAGTGTACAGAGAAAGATGTTTCGTCCATCTCGGAAGACCAAGATGTTTGGAGATCTCAGAAATGTACACAGGTTTGTTAATAAGAGAGTCTTCTTTAAATGAAATGTATCCGCAACAATAATCATTTGATTTCAGTTGTTTTGTTTTCTTAAGACAGACAATGATACTAAGATTTGATCATTTTTTGCTCTGCTCAAGTTGAAAACCGCGGCAATGTTTAGAACAATTTTTGTGTGTGTTCACAGCACGCACTATGGTCGAACAAAAGAGCCTTGCTGTATTGGACAGTCTGAAGGCTTCCTGGAGGAGGCGTTCCTAGCGCTCGGAAATCACAGTGTTGCTGAGATACATAGCACTTTCCAGTGGCTACAGACTGCCTACTTTCTCTTTTAGTCCCATTCTAAAGAAGGAAAACCAGAGAGAGAGAAAGAGAGAGAGAGAGAGAGAGAGAGTACATCTGTCTGGCATCTTAAAATCAACTCTACAACTTTCCTTATAATGTTTAGATAACAATTTACAAATTATTACATCATTAAAAAATCCCAACAATCTAGCATACGTTTCTCTCTCTCTCTCTCTCTTTCTCTCTCTCTCTGTCTGTCTCTCTCTCTCTCTCTCTCTCTGAAAAAACGCCAAAAAACAACAACAACAACAACAACTTGGTTATACTATAGTGAGAACTAATAATCACTATTATTTCATTCTAATTCTGTACTTTCAATTCATTTTCTTAAAGCTCCTGTTACTACATTTATACCTAACTTCCTTGTTCCTAAACAATTTGAAATAGATAAAGTCTATCGAGGGGAGGTTTGAAATAAAGCATAGGAGAGCAAGAGTTGCAAGTGGACATTGATATTAGAAAAGATTTTTGATTATGAAAGGAGGCATAAAAAGTTGGGGTAAAGAAATTACAAAAGCAATAAAAATGAAAAGACAAAAATGTCAATTGAAAAGTATAAAAACTGACAGGGATAAAAAGAAAGGAAGATAGATAGAGATAAAGATATACAAGGAGAGAGGAAGAGAAAGAGACATACAGGTAGATAGATTGATAGACATAATAAACCGAGAAAGAAAGAGATGTGGCGATAGCGAGATGAAGAAAAACATACAAATAAACAAATGGATGGGAAACTATAGATAAAAGAAGATAGAAAATAAAGAAACCAGAGATGTAGATATACAATAAAAGAGACAAAAAGAGAAAATGAGTCACTAAGTAAAAAGATAATGACTAATAAAAAAAAAAAGCGTAAAACAGAATAATGAAAATACAAAAGCTTAGAAAAGATAGGAATTAGAATTACTCAAAACACATTTGTGATATTGCAGACGAAAATTTTTTTTTAGATTTCCGGCCAACAGTTTTTTTTTTTAATCGAACCATATTTTACGGATAAAATAGCCGTCTTGTCTAGATAAGACCCAGGGATTCCAGAGAAGCACGTAATGATGATCGAGAGAATACGTTGAACGTCTAGCTATTTTCCCACAACCTTTCCCGTGGAATAAATGGCTTGAAATTTTATTGTTAAAAGCTTGGAAAATTGGAATAAAAGCTCCGCCGAGAATAACTTGGTTTATTGAAGCTATTGTGAACACCTTACTTCCTGTTTACAAAGCTGCATGTGTTTTTGAGCGGAGGAAGCTGCTCTCAATCTTTAAACTTCGCCCCTCTTTCTGAGAAAAAGCAGTCATAGTAGTCCTTCAATACATATTCCCTTTATTGTAAGCATTATAACGCAGCCTGAATGTGCAAAGAATTGCATATTTCATATTTTTCAGAAGTGATAAAATCTTTTAACAATTACTATTATATTTTGGATGGTATCGTTTTTTTTTTTACATAAACATATATTATAAAATATTATTTAAATGCATTCATCGAACAAAAGAAGTAGTTAATCGTAATTGACAGCAGCTATTTCAAGTGTATCTACTGACCTCTGTTTAATCTTTCGTTCACCCCAGGCTCTGTTGTGATGTCTGGACACAGGTCAGCTAAATCTAAACTAGAGCACAATGGCACTGTCTGGAGTGGCCGGTCAAACTGACACGGTACACATACTGGCACGGCAGCATAAGGAACACATTTTATTATGATTGCCGTTTCCATTATGCCCAGTTAAAGAGGGAGAGTGGGAAGAAGAAGAAGAAGAAGAAGAAGAAGAAGAAGAAGAAGAAGAAGAAGAAGAAGAAGAAGAAGAAGAGGGAGAAGAGGAGAGAGAGAGAGAGAGAGAGAGAGAGAAAAGAGAGAGAGAGAGAGAGAGAGAGAGAGAGAGAGAGAGAGAGAGAGAGAGAGAGAGAGAGACAGACAGACAGACAGACAGATAAACAGACAGACAGACAGACAGAGAGAAGAGAGAGATGAGAGAGGAAAGAGTTGAGATAGAGAGAGGAGAGATAAGGAGAAAGAAGAGGTAAAAAAAAAGAATAAAAGGAGGGAGAGAAAGATATAGATAGATATATTCTGTAGGGCCATTGCCCAACGTGCGAGGTGAAAACATTATTTCACCATTTTTTAGAGTAACGGTGGTCTATTTCTGGTACATTTTTTTCAGCGTAAAGACAGAATGATAATCAAAGAGTATTTTTTGTTTAGCCAAAGAATGATTTATGTACTGATTGTGTCTAGTAATTTTCTGATTAAGCTCATTGTGACTCCAAGTGCAAAAGTTTGTTGATATTGGTGCCTTTCCCGTATTTTTAGATAACTAGAAAACCGTGGTCTGCGATAATCCTAATCCATTTATGTGTTGGAAGTCCTGAGGTAAATGAAATGTTCAGTCTTTTCAGATTGTCCGCATGGTTATAGTTCTAACACATTAAAGGAACATCGTAACCATATAATAGTTTTGTTCTTTCAGACAAATCATCAGCTAAGTCGATATACTAATTCTATGAATATTCAGAGAGGCATAATTATAGACATTGTAAAAAGAAAGAGAAAAAAGTGTGCGTAAAATAATTTTTTCTCAAAAAGAGATTTGGGGGATTGGGAATATTCGATACATTTGAACATTGGCGTTAAACCGAGAAGATAAATCTATTACATACACCTTTTACACGCTTTAATAGCTATGGGCGATGATTTATATCCTGTGTCCTATCTCTTCTATGATACTTTGGAAAAAAAGATCTAGAAAAGAAATGAAGACGGCGGAGGAAGAAGAAAAAAAGGGCGGCGATTAGAGAATACAGAAAGTGAAAGGGAAGGAAGTCATACACAGAACAATGAGACCGAACGAGACAAAAGTTCTGGCAATGTCGATTGATCTTCGGCAGCAAATTGGAAAACGCTAGAAATCGTCTACAAGTGGCGATCTCTTGGAAGGCGACAGTTTGATCTTGCACTGGAAGGCTGTGTCAGAGTCCGGGTCAAGTGGCTGTCTCTTCTTTCTCTTCTGTTCTACTCGATGTCCTCCCCTGAATTCTAAATAGTTGTCTTCCCCTGTTGTCAACAGCACTGAGGGTATTGTGATGGATTGCCCCTAGTTCCCAGTGTGAAAAGCTCCCTGTATTTTTAGTTCGTGTTTTGATTCTGCCTGAAGTGTGAAAGAATATTGATCAAAATTAAAAGATAATAATAAAGAAAAGTAGTTTAATGAATATTCTATTCGACAGCTAAAAACTAAATGGGTGACTTTGTTAAGTATTAATTTTTTTAATAAAAAAGTAAAGTAATATTCTGATAAATTAAACGTTAATTTTTAAATTAGTTAAAAAAATAAAGCTGTAACGAGGTTTACGCAGTTTTCCATGTACTGTGTTTTAATTTTCATTGAATAAAAGCAAAAGTTTTCGGTGACACTTTTTTCTCCAAAATTACCAGAAAATGTACTACAATGTAAAACGTTATTATCATGGATGTCTTTTTGACTGTCACCCCGTCTATCTTATCTACATGACTATCAACCATTCTATCTATCATCTATCTATCTTATCTATCTATCTTATCTATCTATCTATCTATCTATCTATCTATCTATCTATCTATCTATCTATCTATCTATCTATCTATCTATCTATCTATCTATCTATCTATCTATCTATCTATCTATCTATCTATCTATCTATATCAGACAAAACATCAGGTAATTGGAGATACCAATTCTATGAATATTCAGAGAGGCATAATTATAGACATTGTAAAAAGAAAGAGAAAAAAATGTGCGTAAAATAATTTTTTCTCAAATAGAGATTTGGGGGATTGGGAATATTCGATACATTTGAAAAATGACGTTAAACCGAGAAGATTAATCTATTACATACACCTTTTACACGCTTTAATAGCTATAGGCGATGATTTACATCATGTGTCCTACCTCTTCTATGATACTCTGGAAAAAAGAAGGAGACCTGGGAAATAAATGAAGACGGAGGAGGAAGATTAGAGGGCGGCGATTAGAGAATACAGAAAGTAAAAGGGAAGGAAGTCACACACAGAACAATGAGACCGAACGAGACAAAAGTTCTGGCAATCTCGATTGATCTTCGGCAGCAAATTGGAAAACGCTAAAAATCGTCTACAAGTGGCGATCTCTTGGAAGGCGACAGTTTGATCTTGCACTAGGAGGCTGTGTCAGAGTTCGGGTCAAGTGGCTGTCTCTTCTTTCTCTTCTGTTCTACTCGATGTCCTCCCCTGAATTCTAAAATAGTTGTCTTCCCCTGTTGCCAACAGCACTGAGTGTATTGTGATGGATTGCCCCTAGTTCCCAGTGTGTATGAAAAGCTCCCTGTATTTTTAGTTCGTGTTTTGATTCTGTTTTAATTTTCATTGAATAAAAGCAAAAGTTTTCGGTGACACTTTTTTCTCCAAAATTACCAGAAAATGTACTACAATGTAAAAAGTTATTATCATGGATGTTCTTTTGACTGTCACCCCGTCTATCTTATCTACATGACTATCAACCATTCTATCTATCATCTATTTATCTATCTATCTATCTATCTATCTATCTATCTATCTATCTATCTATCTATCTATCTATCTATCTATCTATCTATCTATCTATCTATCTATCTATCTATCTATCTATCTATCTATCTATCTATCTATCTATCTATCTATCTATCTATCTATTTATCTATTTATCCATCCATCTATCTATTTTTACTTTTTTACCTTTCTCTAAACCAAGGTTTTGATACTACAACATTTCGTATATATCTCATTATATTTATATTCAAAACTCTGTCAGTGTTGAGAGGAGTTTGGAAAATCTTTCTGTGAACAGACACAAGGAAACATAACAAATTGGCAGGTTGTATGAAATCTTTGCCAATTTACCTTGGCATGGTTAAGATAAATGACTCCTTAACTGTAAAACAAATATATATATTCTTCTCTCTTCGTGCTGAAATGTCGGAAAAAAATAAGAAAAGAACCGTTAACTAGAAAGGTTAAATTTCGTTTTGGCTGAACAATTGATAGTTATCTAAAAACACAAAATAAAATAAAAGTAAAGTTATTTAAGGGTTTTAACATATCGAATATCAACGTTTGTGCATATCAGTTTGTCTGTTCTTTCAAGGAATTTACACGCTTTCGATTAAGTCCCGACTGAATGCAATGGACGGTGGAAAGATATTTATGAATATGTTGTCTAGATGCCAGACGAGTTATACGTTATTGACATTAGCTGACGTGTTAACCGTTCGCGATCTTTCAGAGCGAATGGTTTTCCATTGTTAGTGTTGAAATCAAACATAAACAAAAACAAACAAACCTGCTTTACACGCTGATTATGAAAGAAGCTGAAGCAAACGATGCGGAATCGGTGCAAACATGGATTCGTTAAGTTGTTTTTAAGCATTGACACCAGGAATACTCGTGATTTATGGATGGGGCGTTAGGACATTCTACTGCAACGGAGATAACAAAAGTCGCTAAATATACATTGTTAATATTATGATTTACAAAACAAAAATGATAGGTCAGCATAGGAGCGATTTAATAGAGAAAAGGCAGACATGGTATGAAGGGGAAAGAGAACTAGAGAGCGAGATTAGGGAGTTTGGGGGGGGGGGAGTGAAGAAGAGAAGAATGGTGAGAGAGATAAACTTAAATATATAATACATAAATAATGAAAGATTAGTATATGAATAAAACACAACAGAAAATTCAAGTTTTATCCTGGCTTCACTAGCTGTACAAAAATCTATAAGTAATGTCTGTCAGAGATGTGGACATTTTGTAGTTAAAACTCTGGGATGGCGTTTACAAGTAAGGAGTAAGCTTCAGCGGCTAGTATTGAAAACATACCATCAATGATTGTTCAGTGGGTGATTGTTACGTTACCAAAAAAATTGTGGCTTTTTTACCAACTCCTACAACATTTATTGTCAAATTATGTCCAGATTAAAAAGTTTTTACATTTAAAAAAAAATATCAATTCGACTTTTATGGAAGCTGCGTGGATAGATTTCTTTGAAACAATTCAATGTTATAACCAGTTCAGGAGTGGTTCTTTGAAATGAAAAACACAATTAAGATTAATTTGTCATGATAATTTTTGTTATGTCACTGCTGTAGTACCACTATTAGTGTGGATGTGTCAACTATTTCTAATATAACATAGACGTGTCTTGCCTTTTACTTGCCTTCGAGCAACGCTATTGATAATTAAATCACTGTGAGCTTAATCAATTTGTGGATCTGTTCTTGATACTACTAACAACTCAGCTTTTCGAAGGGAGATAGATAGCTAGATCAATAGATAGATAAATGGAGAAGGAGAGAGAAAGAATTGAGATTTGAATACAAAGAATGAGACGGAGCAAGAGAAAGAAAGAGAGAGAGAGAGAGAGAGAGAGAGAGAGAGAGAGAGAGAGAAAGAGAAACGGAGACGGAGAGACAGAGACAGGGGAGACGAGAACAAAGACAGATGATAGATTGTGAGAAAAAGGGTTAAGGAGTGACACAGAAGGGAGAGAGAGAGAGTGGGGGGGGAGGCACTAGAAACAGCTTGGTTACAAAATTGCTATGTGCCGTGAAAAAAATGAGACCTAGATCTATATCTAGATCTAATGTAGATCAAAGACCACTAAATTAGAAGCGGCAACCGAATTTATAGACAGTATACAAACTGAGAGAAAGCGAGAGTGAGTGAGCGCCCGTTAGCGAAGGCACGTACGGCCCTGCTCTGTGTGTGTGAGTCTCTCGAGCGGCGCCAACAGCTCTCATGCACTGACGGGACTCGGGTCTTGATGCCTAGCCAAGAGCAGGGGTGAGCAGTAGTTAGAAATATGTACTCATTGTCGCTTTATGAGCCCTGGCTTAACCGCTCTTTCTGTCACAGGCTGTGTCATACAGTGCCGTACAATAATGTGATCATAAACTGTGGGATTATCTCTTGCCAAACTTGTTGAGGATCTGAAGTAGTGAACGTGCTATTTGCGGCATTCTTAATCTTAGACATTGTGCAAGACTGATGGATTATTAGTTCTTGATGTTATTAATACACAATGTAAGTTTATGGTTGTCTTGGGCAATGAAATAAAATGTTTAAAGGTAATAGCCTAATATTTTTCGGTAACAATGAAATTCTTATGCTACGACAGTCTTGAAGGCGCTCAAGTGTGTTTTATGATTAATTGTGAAAACCAGAAAGTTTCTGTTTTATTAGCATCTAGCGAACTGTGATAAATGTGCACAACCAGTTAACATTTCGCGGATTACCAATCTCGGAGTTTGATGAAAGGAACAAGAATTGTCATTGGAAACAATGTAAGTAACCTATAGATGTACATATTTGAAACAGAGACATGTAAGTAACCTATAGCTGTACATATTTGAAACAGAGACATGTAAGTAACCTATAGCTGTACATAATTATTTGAAACAGAGACATGTAAGTAACCTATAGCTGTACATCTTTGAAACTGGGGTTTTTTACAGTAAGGGACTGTGTGTTTATTGCACACGAGTAATAATTAAAAAAAAAATAGTAGTTCATTCTGACAGCATTATGTAAGCATCAAAATCTGCAATGATTTAAATTATTATTTCTGAAAATAAACATAAAAAACAAAAGGACTAATAAAGTTCTTTTTAGTTAAACTTTTATCATTAATCAATGCCCAAAACATAGTGTGTATAACAACTTTTTACAACCCACCGCCTTAATTTGTAGTTTTTGTTACTTGTGTTGCACATAACGTGCATATTATAAAACGCACATCCAGGCCGATTCACGTGTAAGGTTCTTTTTTTCTGACAAATATTAAATCATTTTGCAACTTAGAAGTGTAGACAAAATGATATCAATATTTTAGCTGTATAAATACTATTTATAACCAAAAAGAGCGTGCATCACATTCTAAATCGCTTTGATATATACATTGTAACTATACTGCAGACTGAAACACAAAATTCAATTCTATGTGATGGGCCATGCTTTTGGTTGGTGTTATCATTTATACATGTGACATCTTTTTCACAGTACACAAGCTGTTCAATACTTTTTTTTATTATTGCGTTAAAGTCCTTTCAGCGTTTTGCATAGCATAGCTGCATTTTTATAGCGGTTCTCAAAAGGAAACTTCACATGTCTCTTAAAGCATAAGAAAACAATAACTCAACTTGCAACAGAACAAATTCATTGATAAGACACACAAAATGAGGGAGCAGGAATGTTTCTTTGTCATCAGAACTGTATGTATTGATTACCCCAAAGCGTGACAAGCCCTTAATGTTTACTGGGGGCCCTAATGGCGAGGGACATAATGCTGCATCTGGTAGCCTCAAGCCCTGCGGTATTATGGTGGTATAACGGCAGCCAAAACAGCAGACCCCTTGATGTACCTTTGTCCAGAGCTTTTCTGGCACGATGTCGAAATACTTCACCTTTAATATCTAATGGCAATTACTACAATGTGTTCATCCATTCCGTATTTAACGCCATTTATAGTTTCTGTTTGGCTGCTCTTACGTATTGCTTCACATACTTTACACCATGCTTAGCTCAAGCTCCATACTCCCTCACACTGATCCAATATCACCCGTGTTTCTCCCACGGAGAAAAGAATTACTGTTGTTCAATCATAATATATGCAGCGCTCACCCTCTAGATCAACTCCCGCCGGTCTCAGATTGTTAGGACTGGTGCTTTTAAAAACGACTTACAATTAAATGTACCAATGAGTTGAAAAGTGTCCCCACCCTTTTCCCTCTCCCTATCTTCCCCACTTCTCTCTCTTTCTCTCTCTCTCTCTATCTCTTTACCTCTCTCTTTCTTTCTCTCTCCTTCTCATTCTCTCTCTTTCTCCCCCCTCTCTCTCTCTCTCTCTCTCTCTCTCTCTCTCTCTTTCTCCCTCTCCCTGTCTGTCTCTCTCCCCCTCTTCACCCTAAATGTCGAACATGGGCTAGTAATATATACAACTTGAATGTGTGAGACGAATTATTTTCTCAACTAACTTTAAATTTACAAAGCTCCATTCAACTTTCCCCCTTTTAGATATAATCTTATTCGACATGGTCAATAATTGTAATTTGGTCTATGAGATAAAAAAAAAATTAGCTTAGACGTCCACACAAAAAACAGCTTGTATTATTTTGTGATACACGTGTGTACCATTCGACTGACGATGCGAGTTCATTACGAAAGCACGGCGGATCTATTGCTTGACATAAATAGTGTTCTCTAAACATTAATTTTCTTCACTTACCCATAGAATTAAAGCTCGTTCAGTTTATTCAGAGAACCCGATTCATTTTGCACTATTTCATCTGGGGATGGTAGGTTTGTATATAGGGTCCTGGTACTACCGTTTTTTTCGCACATGATGTTTACATTGAAGGATTCATTACCACATTGCGTGATTCCATAATACTACAGATCAGTTTGTAATTGTCTGGACTTTCAAACAGGATTATAAGCGTTTCGAATTTTATTGTGTCCCCCGTGTCCTTGTGTGATTCTCTTGGAATGCCAGACGACCTGAATAGTAAAAAAGAAACTAATCACATTTTACTTATATCAGATAGGTTAATAATGCTCCCCACCTCCATCCCCCATACTTCACCTCTGATCAATTAGTAACCACTGATCGCCCTATGGAGTACTTTATCAAAGACTTAGGAGACTTACGGCAAGTTAGAACCCCGAGTGCCGCGTCACCCATGCATGTACACAAATACGGTTATGCAACGCACATTAGTAATTGATCTTAGTATCTTTGTTTAGGGGTAGCCGCCTGACGAGTTGGGCCGTATAGTTCTGGTTGTTTTGTTACTAATTAGGCCCAATACGAGTTATGTATGCAACTCGAGTTCGCCACCGAGATCCCCATTTCTATCTAATACAGAATGATTAAAAGATGAGTTCCACAATCATTAGTGATGGTTGGCAGCAAGTTCAAGTAAAAAAGTGAAACTAATTTTTCTTTATTTCATTTAAGCACGTTACGGTTTTTCGTGAGTCGAGCTCACTGTTTGAACTCAACATTTTCGTTCAATAAAACAAAATTCCAACGCCTTTCTTTTTTACTAGATATTCATTACTTACTTTAGAACTAAAAAATAAATGCTCCCCCGCACCAATTTCAAAACCAAAAGTGTCTGCTTATTGAAATCTCAAAACCCATGTCCTGACAATTTTTCTCTCTGCATCCTTTATGGACATGTTTTCTGGTTTCTATAAGCACTCGTGCCCGTTGGCAGAACACTGAGGGCTGTGGTGTCCAATATGGTACACAATGCTCTGTTTCATCTCCGAGCATGATGCCTTAAGTTTAAAGGTAGCCGCATTTGTAACATATAACACGAATCAATACCTATGTAATATTATTTTGACCAGAGTTGATCAGAGTTGAAAAAACCCATAAGTAATTATGTTTTGTGTAAAAAGACGGTTCACGATATCCATGGAAATGTAGGAGACGTTAAACCCAGAGTGACAGAAGGACAGTGAAAGAAGGGGAGAGAGAGAGAAAGAAAGAGATAGATAGATAGATAGAAAGAGAGAGAGAGAGAGAGAGAGAGAGAGAGATAGAGAGAGAGAAGTGAGAGAGAGAGGGGGTAGGGAGAGAGATAGAGATTGAAGGTTCTATATTGATTTCTCTTTTTTTTTAGAGCAGCTCTAATATTTAAAACTATGATTTCACACTTCACTCCAACCCCGACTGGTCAGTGTAATTGAACAGACTAAATCATCAGTCCTTCACACCAAGTGTGGTCATTGATTCACCAACACATATTCCTCTGGATCCACATGATGAACACTCTAGAGTCCAGGCTTTTGTTTTGCCAGCTCATCATTTACACTTGAACAGTTTCCAGACAGCAAAGTGCTAGGCGACTCTACTGAACTGGTCATTTGGAAGAACCCGTCAGGCATTTTCCTTAGAGAGATAGAGCAATCTCAATCTTTTGCGGATAGCCAGCACACAATTTTAATCCTCTCAAAAGAAAATGTACTCTTAATAATAACCCACAAAATTCATTGTTGTTTTGTGGGACATTACGACAATTTAATTACAACACAATGTCATTTTTCCCCAGAACTCTTACTGTAGAGGCCTCAAATTGTTTATCGTTCCAGAGGTAGCCATTGATTGTAGATTCACATTGTTTAAGTTCCCTAAGTCCTTTGGACACTGTCCAGCCTGAGACCAGAATACCCCCAGACGTGCGAGAGATGCCCCCAGGACTAGCCGCCTCACACCCAGGGCACACTGTCTGGTCAACACTGTTGTCTCAGCGCTCTTCATTATTGATGATCCCAAGTGCCGAGTTTCTGTTTTCTTCTCATGTCCGTTTCAGTAACCGACATGGCCAGGCTGTTAGTGCCCCTCACAGACTCGCCATATAACCTCTCACAGATCTAGATCTTACCGGGCCTCTGGAATGCATTGTGTAAAATGTTGACCATTGCACTTTTTCCCCTGCCCTGTCATTAATATGTCAATAAACAATCTGTGTTTTCATTGCAATGTAGCCTACTGTTTTTCACTTACAGTCACAATTATCTTATAATAAAGTATGCTTGATGGCGATAGCGTTTGTGTTATAATAAGAATCATGAGCAGGGTTACCCAAGTACTAGATTTATTTATGCTGATATTCTAAAAAAGAACGCCGCTCAATAATAAAGAATTGCAATACTTATTCCTAATTGAGTTTGAGGACAAAATTAACCTTCTTTCCTTTTATATCACTCATTGGCCCCTCACTGTGCACATTTTTAAACAAAAAGGTTTTTTGTGTTGAAACACGAACTTGACACGTCCTAATAGTAATATGGCTCCGGTTTAAGCGACCATATATATATAAATATTGAAAATCTAATACTGATTTCTTCGTTGAAATTAGGCGATTTGAAGATAAAATCAAAGGTGTATATTGTAGCAGATATTAACGGAGCACTGTTGGTTCCAATAAATAATTATGATAGTTTCACGAGGGTTTAAAAATCATAGTATATTAATAATAACAATTGGAAATTTCTCTGCGTCTCGTCTGGTTGGGGATTATTATTAGCTAATTGAATAAAATCATGAAAACATCTTTTTCAGCCGGTCATATCGAACAAGGAAGCCAGCCCTGTAGGAGAAGTTTGTGAAAGGCTGTTTTTGAATTGACAGGCAAAAAGAAAGCCATAAAAAGTTGACATTAAAATCAAAAGAAGCAAACTTAATGGACACGAAAGTAAAAACGAAAAAACAAACTTAGCAAGGTTTATAAATAAGAAAAGAAAACCAAGATTTACAATGTAGATCAGAAATAATTGCGAAACAGATAACATCGAGACGAAATTGGGAAACAGAAAAATGTGAAAGGAACTCAAACAGAGAGGGACAAACTTGTTGTGAAGTTAATGTTGGCGATGAGCGAGCGGTCCAACAACGCAGAGACAATACTGAGCTCGGAGCTCTCGTGTTGTTGTCTGTACGGATGAGATAAATGAGAAGAAAACAAGGGTCAAACACAGCCGAGCACCCAAAGCGGATTATGGGGGGACTAAGAGGGTTATCATCTGGCCGAGCTGGTCAGAGGCGGGGGCACCGGGATGATTGCTCCTAAATGACCAGGCCGGACTGCTCTCTGGAGACTTTTAACTGTTACGTTGGCAAAGTTGAAACATGAGGCTGGAGCTGTGTGGAGCAGAAGTAACATTACTTTTTGTAAAATCTATATCAGGGTCCCTTAGAAATATTTAACTTGTTATGCAGGCACGAGTGTTCATTGATCCTATTCAGTAGGAAAGATGAAAAATACAAATAGGCTCAGGCACACACATCAATAACTACGGGACAAAATAATAAACAGTACAACTAATAATTGAAAAAAAAACGCGCTTTGCATTTAACGTTTGCTTCGTCAGAAGAGTAAATGTGTACGAATACAGATAGATCAATTTTATTCAATGCTTTAAAGCTTTGTATATGTCATGAGTTAAGTTTTGAATAACCATTTTGCCTGCACCCTACAAATATCAATAATTATGGGAAATTTTGAAATATCAATCTGTTTTGAAAGACGAATGTGCTCTGGGAATCGATGGCAGTGGAAGGAAACTTGTTAATTAATTATTTGTGTTTGTGTGTGTCTGAGCAAAGGATGCGAAGCGAATGTGCTGAATACAAGGATCCTATAACAAGAAATCGCCATAAAACTCAAGGTTTTAACACCTTTAACGAGTAGGTTGATTTGCGTTACATGCATTGAAATAAAAACTATAAATGAAATAACACTTTTCTGAAAACAGTGAAAACACTGCCAAGTACCAATACAGCTGATAGTATTAATGTAGCTGCAGTGCCACCTCTCTTATGCCATTCAAAAGAAATAATACCTATTATTCTTAATGAGACAAAAATCGGCTTTGATGATGTAGGAAACTGGGGTATGCCGTGGTCCGTGAAACAGGTTCATGACCCTAGCGTGACCCCTGGGCTCTATCGCGGATGTAACGGGACGAGTTGAAAACGACCAGGCGACCAATCGGATTTCGGAAAAACTCCGGGATCAAGAGTTGAAGGGTTCAATTGATCGAATGGCTTAATCGAAATGAATTTTTTAAAGGACAGTCGCACGCCCTGATTACAAAAAGAGAGAGAGAGAGAGAGAGAGAGAGAGAGAGAGAGAGAGAGAGAGAAAGAGAGAACTGTAGTACCGGTAGGTACAAATACAATTTGAAAAGTAGTTTTGCGAAAAAAATGGTGCTTTGGCTTGAATGATCGTTTCAATATAATACTAAAGCGTCATGAAAATTGTATATTTTTCATTTGCAAATAATTTATGTAACATTTAAAAAAAACATCATTATTGAAAGTAAATTTTAGACATTCCTGTAAAATGAGAAACATTTTTTTCTTTTATCACACGAAATCGCATAGTTGCTATCATACTGATAAAAATACCTTGGTCTCGTGTATTTAGTAAACCATTGAACAGCATTACGATCAGTCTAACACACGAAATGATTGCTTCACTGAAATTGTCACTGATAAATGCACAACTGGCAAGACAGGACTGGTATAAATTGTGGCTCTGAATACTAAATTAACCAATTACATGTTCTTTGATCAGAATATCGAGTTTGCAAGAAAAACACGGTAGCCCAGCGCTATGAGGCCGTTTCAAACAAGCAGTGAGTCATACTAATCGGAAATCAAGCCGAAACAGCGAAATGAATGCTTTGTTGGTTTTCTATGAACATGGAAATATTTTCGGCCAAATTTTGTGAGTAACAAGCCTGAAAGGTCCCCTACAACACAGAATGATTCGCTCAGCGTTAAAACGCCAGTCTGTTTCTTTTGAAGAGATGAAAAAGTCTTGTACCATAATATTATCTTAGTCGAAGTCTGATACTTAGCAAGATGTATACGATAGTACTCGCCTAAAACATCCATTTAATGTTTGTTATTTTTGCATTATTAGATACATTGCATCAGTTATCATGCTTAAAATTTTTGCGTCGCAATTATCAAACCGATTCATCCAATAGAGAAAGTTTTGCATCAAGTGAGCTATTAACACTGTAAGGAAAACATACCCTTATAACTGGTCAAAAATTGTATATTCAATGTCAATGCCTCTTGAAGACACAAGGCTATGTTTATGTGGATCACTCGGGCTTTGCCGTGGGAGGCCTCGATCTTAGAAAAAATAACATATGTTTTCCCCCTTCTTGTGCATTGAGGGCTGTTTTTATTCTTTTTACCCTGTTGATTAACTACCACTGGTACTGTTTTTCTCATGGACTCTGTAAGAAATATATCCTCTTCATATTCCAATCACGCTAGCTATGCTAGATGTTATCGAAAATGCCCTTACGTTAATTATTTAAAACTATACTTTGACAATGCCCGCAATCATTGGTGTTCACTGTCACAGATTCACAATTTAATTTGAGTGTAATTGAAATACACGTGATTCCTGAATCTTCTATGGCCATTAATATAGTAAATCTCAAATAATGTATTAGCTCGAAACATATTTAAATCTGATTATAGTAAAGGCTGTTCCTAAACCGGACATCACACTAAATCTTATACAATGCTTCTCGTGATTTCACGGGCAAAATTTAACTACAAAATGTTTGATTCAAAATTTCAAAGACTTTATAAAACAAACTGACGAGTATCATACTTTATATCCAGATTGTAGCGATGTCCTATTTTACATTTGTTCCAAGCGCACATTAGTTTTTCTCTTTCAGTTGCCTCTTCTGATCAAGTAACATGTTACACTTAAGTAGTCAAATTATTCTACACCAAGCTGGCATAAAGTGACTAATAGTGAACATTTTTAAATATACCATCACGTACTTTATCACGTCTTCAGCGTTTCGTCTTAGGAGTTCCACTAAGTAAACATGTTTTACAAGTATTCACGAAAAAAATTAACCAATCAAATAACATATTCTATGTAAAAAAGAAAAAAAATGGAAACAAACCAGAACTAAAATGTTAAAAAGAGGAAAACGTAAATCAACATTAAAACAACTGGTTTCTTCTATCGCTGTTTTTAATGCAAATTATCATTTGGTAACGCCAATCCATTTTTAGTCGAAGAAATTTAAGTTTACTTTTTGTAGTCCTCAAATTCCTTTCACAACATTGCATGCAAAGGCGGTGTATATGTTTTTTTTTTTTTCAGGCGATGTAAAGGATTTGCACTAGCTATTAATTAAAACGCTCTAATTAATCGCTCACAGCAAATTGCTAATTGAGATTGATTTATGACTCATTTCTATTTATGATTTTGTATGCACTCATCATAATGAAACATTTCATTTCGCCGTAGGTTCACTAAAGGTGCACTTTTACCACCCCTGCCCTTCCCTTCTCCCTCCCTTTTCTCTTTCTCTCCACCGCGCGCCATTTCGCTCACTCAATCTTTTTCTTATTTTTCTCACAGCACACTCTTTTTTGCCTCAATCTTATTCTTGTATTCTTATTTCCGTCCTCATTCAAAGCGCTCCTCTACAGTTAAACATATTCCTATTCAATAACTATTTCGCCATCACAAACCAATTGCACCGGCCCTAAACCGTCTTGTATGAATCAATATATTATCCTGTGGACTAGCGATCAACACTTTCCCCTAATAGGATCGCCTGCATTCTAATCAATTACTCCACAAAAACGTCCCCCCGGCTCCATTGAGCTGCAGGGTAGGTGAGCACGGCGCTTGCTTTACCGCGCTGCTGGCCCATTGTCTCACACGGATCCCAGTGCAAACACTCTTAATTGCGGAAATTTGGGGAGGGATGATTTAACTTTTATCGGTCTAGATAGGTTTCTTACTTTTTGTATCTAATTATTGCTAGAGAAATAAACGTGTACATATACAAAGGATTGCTAAGTTTATGCGTTACCTACTGACACGGACTAAATTATATTAAATGAAAGCTGAAAGGTAATTGTTTGTAATGGGGTGACTTGGTGCAAAGAAAAAGTAAAAGGGAAGGACATGGAGAGAGAGAGAGAGAGAGAGAGAGAGAGAGAGAGAGAGAGAGCGAGAGAGGGGAGAGAGAGAGAGAGAGAGAGAGAGAGAGAGAGAGAGAGAGAGAGAGAGAGAGAGAGAGAGAGAGAGAGAGAGAGAGAGAGAGAGAGAGAGAGAGAGAGAGAGAGAGAGAGAGAGAGAGAGAGAGAGAGAGAGAGAGATTATTTATAATTAGAAAACTGCTCAAAGCTGAATAATGTAGATCGAGCTTCACTAACCTTGTCATCGGAAACCCTCCTGTATCAGGCCTGCACACGTGACTAACAAAAATGTTGACCCGATGGTTCGATTGCCACAGTGTGAGCAGAGATAACAGTTACAATCGGTCTAAGTCTCCAAGAAGACGATACGGATGTGGCTCATCGCGAAATGGACCCTCTTTTTTGGTACAAGTGCTAGTGCCACAAGAGTAAACAAACTCTGTTTCTGGAGCCAAGAGAGGCATATCCGCCTCCGCCCACTTTGTCTGGTTAGTCAGAATGTTGGCAAAGAAATCTAAAAGTTATCTCAATATGAAGCAACGAAGTGATAACTCACTTTTCTTTATGTGACACGCATGGAAAACCAACGGCTTGGTTTATTTACTTGTGCAGTGTTTGATTATCTTTCTTTACAGCTATAGCATACAGCATTATCCTCTACATAAACTCATGTCCCTTTTCTCGATCTATCTTTATAAATCCCCTTTTCCCTGCCTCTATCTGCCTTTCTCTCGTTCTCTCTGCCGCTCTCTCTCTCCTCCCTCTCTCTCTCTCTTACACAGGCTATGTCCGCCTGTCTGTCTATATCTCTAATTTGCAAGTAGCTGTAGATGCGTATAGGTTATTTATATATCATGATGTAAACCCTGTCTATTTACTATATTTTTGCTCCATTTGTGATAATTTGATCGTCCCATATATTCTTTTTAGAGCATTACTTTCCATGCAGCTACCTAGTTTACTTTGAACAACGTTATGTCAGCAAAGAAATACAGAAGCAAAAGAAGTAGCTTCCATCTTCCCTAGTTCATTAGTTCGTGACCTGCTGAGACATAAGTCCTGGTTTCCCGGCTCTGTCTCTCTGCGGCAATACCTTAGCGAAGAGATAGTCTAGTTGCTTAGGATGGCCTTCAATAAAAATAACCCAACAAAAAACAAATAAACAATCAAATGAAGTCATTATTAACAACTATCAGACTCACGAGTCTTGCTACCAACAGCAACGCAAAATATGGCCCTTTATGCAGAGGGAGGGAGAGAGAGAGAGAGAGAGAGAGAGAGAGAGAGAGAGAGAGAGAGAGAGAGAGAGAGAGAGAGAGAGAGAGAGAGAGAGAGAGAGAGAGAGAGAGATGGTAAGACAGACGGACAAAAAGATAGACAAACAGGCCTGCCAGAAAAACAAAGAGGTGGACGAGAAGGAAGCCTACTCGGACTTACAAGGAGAATAACCCTAATTATCTAGTCCTGGAGCGCAACGAACTGTTCTTTTTCCAAAACAATGTTTGGGTGGGTACCATAAAAAATACAATTTTTACCGCTCATACCACTATCACGTAATTTTAGTTCTCATTTAAAAATCAATCAATTTCAGTACGAAATTTCATGGTATTTATTTTGTGAATACATTTCAGGTCAGGTCCTTAGCTCTAATATGTTCACGTATAAAATTGACGCTGGAAAAGTCCTGGTAAACTTTGCAGATCCGTTAGACTTGTGACACCTTTTACTTCGTTTCTAAATTTCATTTTATTAAACAAAGTCGGTTTATACTGTTCTCCTATGTCGCTTTATTGTT
The DNA here is from genome assembly GCA_003991915.1 of Elysia chlorotica. Lineage (NCBI taxonomy): Eukaryota > Metazoa > Mollusca > Gastropoda > Plakobranchidae > Elysia > Elysia chlorotica. The sequence goes on from RQTK01000100.1 coordinate 341,094, forward strand.
CTTCATATCTTTGGGATTCCAGTCTCCTTGTATTGTTTTTAAAGGAGACCACAGCAGCCTGAGTCCGGCTTGGTTACAAAGTACCATTGTGAGTGACCGTCCGCCAATCTCCCTAATCAGCCATAAAATATAGATGCTCGCTCGCCCCTGTAACGACCCCAGTCATGCATACTACTGTTTTCTTGTAGCGCCTATCTCAGAGGTAATATCACAATTTTTAATCTAAGACTCGGAGGAAAGAAAGCTTTAGGCTTTGGGTCAACCTTATGATAATCCCCTAAATTGTACTTTTTATACTGATGGTCTTCAAACAAACGATTTATTATTAAACCATAGAGTACCGTAAAGATCGTAAGCGTATTGTGGAGATATCGCAATATTGATAACTTCTAGTTCTGTAAATTAGGGGTACATTCCTTTAGTTATAGATTTCAGCAAACTGTCTTTCTGTAGGATAAACAAAAACACGTTGAGTTTATTATAATAAGTAGACCTAAGTGCAAATAAGGTTCTTGGTTTGAATAATTTAATGGAGTGTCCCATGTGCCTCATAACAACACGTAACTAACAATTTCTCACACTTCAAGATGCAACCAACTCTTCCCTCGCCCAAAAGTATACAAATTGTGAAGAATAAAAAAAAAGCTGCTTAGCTTTGACACATGGGCAATGATTAATTATTTTATTTATGTCGCCTTACGCATTCATTCAATTATGATATTTTCATAGACATTGTTTAGTTCATGACTGCATTGTTGCCTTCTTATCTGTGTTCTTAGCACGTGATGAAGAGAGTAGAAGGTGGAGACAAATTAATGAAAACAGAAATCGACTTATGGCAGGGTTAAGATACTGTGTGGATGTGCGGAGATTGACTTCCCAGAATGCACCGGGCCTCCACTAACAACGCGGGGCTCTAGGCGGAGGCAGACGGGTGCAACTCCTGGTGAATTTGAGAGACTTTATTGATTGAAATTAAGACCAACAAGCAAACGATTGGGGCTTATCCATGCCAGACAGGGTGACTGTATCCCGCCTTTACAGGCACGCCGGCTTGATCGATCAGCCTAATTAGGAAAAGGGAACTTGTCAAAACAAGTGGCCTCCTTGATTAAATGGACTGGCTAGGATTTCTTTCATCTTTTCCTATTCTCCGAGCATCTCTCTCTTCTCATAAAAAATGTGGGCTCGAATACGCCCATGAAACTTTTCACACTACAGCAGGCATCTTTCAATTGGTTTTATGCCACAAAAAAAAAACAAAAAACAAACAACAAAAACAATGCACCAATGTTGCACCAAAAATACCTTCATGGCCTTTTCATTTCTATTTTATGAGAAGAAATAGACGGAAGCATACAATAATTATGTATAGTGACCAATTAGTGTAATATTGGACTTCATATCTTGTAGACAGAGATACAAGGTAGTGGTTCATGATATAACGATACGAATCGTCTTTATACAAGCCCATGGACCAACAAACATAGCCACTTTAGAACGAAATGATTTCGAACTAGTTAACATGTGGTTATTTTGCAAGGTAGAAGGTTTTTGACGTAAATTTTGCCAGAAAATGTATTGTTCGATGCCGTTTTATGAAGTTGGTTTCCACGTTAATTCAGCACAACTTTGCTAAAAAAAACACCAACGACCTTCAAATCAGAAGAAGGAAGAACATGAGTGTGACGTGCAAGGGGAAAAACGATGGTAGTCACAGATTCAACGTTTTGAGGAAATTTAATTTAAATTTTGGAAGTCGATTTTTTTGTCATAGGATGCTGTTTTAAAAGACTTTTGAAATAATATAGGACTACTGTCGTGCGAAAATTAGTAATGCAGTCACAATATTTAGTAAGGAAGTAATAGGGCAATGGTGGTAACTTGAAACACCATTTTTCTGACTACCGTCGTTTTACCCTATACTCTTCTATTGTAATAAAATGGTTGGATAACGTGTGGATTAACAATCTTTGTCACAGATCCTGTTACACGCCCAGGAAGGTACGAATACCAGTGCAATGGTAAATTAACACGTCGCGTTTTCTTGCATTCTTTTTATTTTGTTTTATATGCCTCGTTATAAAAGTGAAGCAAGATTAGCCGAGTTGCGAAGAGGCTTTTGTTGAGTATGCTGTTTGAAGACCCTTCTTATCGTTGATTATTAAAGCTAAGTTGGTACGGCCATATATTTTTTTTATTGATGCCTTTGCCCAATGTGAGTTGGTAGCTTTGCGAGCTATCAAACTGTACTTAACTTCAATAACCATTTATACTATTAATATACCGCCTTAAGCGATTTTCTCAGACAATTATCATTTGTGTCTTGTTATACAAATATTTAACGGGATTGGAAGTGGGTTTTTCTTTTTAAGAAAATCTAAATGCGAGGTAAAGAAGTATTTCTACTGGGTTACATCTTCTTGTATTGTGTGCTCTATAATTGTGTAGAATATCATACAAGATTTCGACTTAATTCTATAAATGATACACAATAAACAAAGAAAAGAGCTCAGCCGATTCAATTGCATAATGAGCTTAATGCACAATTATTTAGACCTGAGATACATGTGCCGGGATTATATCAACAGTAAAGGATTGATTGTTTTTCTAACTTTATTACCTAGCACCGATAACAGGACTTGAACCAGTTATGCAGAAACGATTCACCGCCGGGATAACCGGAACCGGTAATGGATTTACTGTTTCGTCATCTTTCTTCTCGCATCTACCACAACACAATGGAAATTTCATTGCATGACCCTGGCCATCCGTACTTGCAATAGATTTCTTAACAGTTCCATATGTGCCTCAAACATGCGACGTCCTTGTTATCAAGTTGTAAACACTCTTTGAAATGCTCATGGGAAAAAAATTAATATGAAAACCAAGATGTAATCCGCTTAAAGTGCACATGTACTATAAAGGAAAAATGTTGATGGAAAAAAAACCCCAGGAGAAACTAGAAAGAAAAGAAGACATTACTAAAAGATAAAAAAAAAAAGAAAATCCGTCCTAAAACATCTTTGATCCTACTCTGGGCAGAGCGTCGTGGGAAAATTAAATTTGCTGTCACTTTTATACGAGAGATCTAAGACGGAGTACTTCCCTTTACGGTCGCCGAACGTCACACAGAGGGTCTATAGCTTCTCGACATCATGTAAAGAGAATGAAAGCTCAAGCTTCTGGGAAACATATTTCTGTCTTTCAGAGACAGGGACATCACAGGTCTGAAAGCTGCATTAACTACTTTTGCAACACAGCTGTTAAAAATAATTTGAAAATACAGCTTAATTTCATTATTTTTTGTGGCCTGTTGGAGTGTAACCTTTTGCTTTCCACTCTAATACATGTAATCCTAAATGTTATAATTTTTTATTTTCTATAAATTAAAGTTATACATTAATGGAAATTAAAAAATGTGTGTTTGATGATTGCACTGCCTGTCCTCCCTTCTATGACTGTATGGAAATGTGGCTTAGGCGCAGACATTAAGAGATCAGGTATTGACTTTGAAGTTTCGTCTTTGTTATAAGTTGAAGTAATGTTCGACCACTGTCTAGAAACTGTTTGATCTGTTACCAATTAAACATCTAAGAACAAACATAATATAATTACAAATCAGTCATACGATAAATGCCATTGATCAAAGCTCAACATTTGTTTTTAATTTTACTGCCAAACCTCCTTACTTTGTGAAAAAAATTTAATTGTAAAGCCATGAGCACAACTTGACCTGCGAAGTGTAGGCCTAACCAAGCAGGTGTCTTGAACGCGAGGAGCATCCTGACTTTAGGTATACATAAGTATTTTCGTCTCAAATAAAACCAAATCTAGGAAACATTTTGCTTCCCCAGACTTGTTCAGGTTGGATGTCAGACGAATCAGAAAGTATACAGAATTGAATATCCACACGTTTTTTAAAACATAATTTCCATAATATTTAGAGATAATCATCAATATTATTTATCTAAAATGAACCACGTTGGTATTAACGCTAAAATAGTAACTGTATTGGGGTGTATTTTATCCAGTTTCATTACAAAAAAAGGTTATGAGAAATACGTTATAGGCCTACTGTTGAAAACAAAATTAATACTATCCCTTAAGATACAAAATGATAGGAGCGATATCAAGCGATACATTGTCACCATCATCAATGAATTATCCACAGAAGTTTTCCGCAAAACAAGTTCCTCGATCAAGAGAGATGTTTTAAGCTAAGGTGTAATTTAACCATTATAATTTACCCAGTCTACTTCTTTCAACACCTGGAAAATGATAACAAAACTTTTCATTTACATAAATGTAAACAGAAGAAAAAAAACGCAGTGTGAACTGCACTAGATGAATCGCTGTCTTCAGTTTAAGTAATTTAAACATAATTATCTACCCGGTCTACTTCTTTCAAAAAAAAAAAAAAGGAATGATGTCGTAACTTTTCATACACATAAAAAGCAGGAAAAAAATCAGTGAAAACTGTATTGGATGAACCGCTGTCTTAAATTTCCGGACTTTAGGGAAGAAAAATGGAATCAATCGTGAGGGACCTGGTGAGGGGTTCCGGGCTTTGCCGCTCAGGGCCCGGGGTCTGTCAGGGCTGCAGGCGGGAGCAGGGCGGAGGCAGAGGGTGCAGGGAGGAGGGCGGAGGTGGAGGGAGGAGGGCGGAGGTGGAGGTGGAGGTGGAGGTGGGGGCACCGGCAACAGCCCCATGCGCTAGAAACCTCATTAAATGTGGGGGGACGAGCACAAACCCCGCTAATGGTGCCACCCGACCTCTTCATTACGACGCCACGTAGCGGCCTAAAGACGTAATGATGTTGTTCTAATTTGTCGAACTTCAAGGATGTGAAATATTCGAGTTAGCGATAAAATAAATATGCTCAAATGATGGTTGAAAATTATGTTGCTATTTTAACATCCTCGTATATCCACTAAATTTCAAACAGAAAAAAATTCCGTTTCATTTAGCTTTTGAAAGGTTGTCGATTTGAGAATAGTGCACACAGCGCAAACAGAAAGTCACCCATTTACTACTTTTAACAAACTTCTAAAAATCAGTCAAAAAAGTAATTATTGTACATAAGTGCTCTCCCATCATAATAAAGTCTATGATATAGATTTTTTTTAAACGAAGCTTCGAAGTGAAGCGGCACCTTTGTCAGTTGTCATAATTAACCTGTACTGCCTTGATTCTGTTAAACTTTTGACAGCTTTTCTTGGAGCACATACACAAATATCATGACTCGGCGCCGCCGCTTCTCTCTGTTAGGACCAATCTACTGATCTGTGTTTACGACTCTCTGGTAATACTTTTATAGTTGAGCTTGATTTAGTCATAGACCAGGAAGGCAGTTTAAAAAAATGTTCGTATAATTTAGGAATAGAAAGATTGCGATAGCAGAATAACAATTTTATTTTCACAGGCCACCTGCAGTCTTTGATCTTTTTTTCAGAAGAGCATGCTCTCCTGTTTTGGGATTTGTTTCGATCTTGAAAGAATTAAGACTTAATTTTGTCTGACACTTAATAAGAAGCTTCCAAGATATTATGATACAATCGAATCATTACACCGCCTTCTACATTATCACAAACGCAAGCCCAAATAATTGTTATGGAATATCGCTCTACTGTTTGTTTCAGTTGGACGCCAGCCCTATAAAGCCTCAAAATGAATTAGGGATTTGGGTTGACAGCTTGCTGGTATAGAAATTGAGTCTACGCTCGTTGGACCTATTCCTTATTGTAATTTTAAAAATATATCAAAACAGCCTCTCCAAGGATCTTTTTTTTTTCCTGTTTTCGATTTGAATTGAAATTACGTTACCAGGAAACTTCTACGACCTTCAGTTGTTTGTTTTGATGTCGGTATCTTGTATTGGGACAGAGAAATTTTGTAAACCTATGCCCTGGAGACTAGACAGTAGTCACGCCAAACCCGCTTAGAGCAAAATGGAGAAATAAATGATGAAGATTAGGAGCGAGCAGTAGAGCACTAGAGACGGAGACGAACGCTTGAGGACAACAGCTCCAGACAAAGGGGGCACGATCGATGGGGGCACGGAGCAATGAGGATTCAAGTAGGCCCTAGCTGCCTGCAATCACAAAGTTGAATGGAGGCGGAATGGGTTGGCGTGATAACATCTTTCCTTTGACAAAAGTCATCTGTTCATCCGTCCCGTCGCCCAAGGACACACATCTGGGCTTCTAGATTCTCACGGGGACCAAGACTAGTCTATAGTTTTCTTATTTATATAGTAATCAGTTCCAATTGATTAATCTCAGGATTTCTCTCAGAGAATTATTTCCATTGTTTTCTCTTTAAAATGCAATTCGTATTTATCCTAACGATCATCTAAGTTTTTCAATCCACCCGAGAAACTACATGTGTTACTAGAATGACCTATTCCATATATAATCGATGCACATGATTTGTGCTAGAGGTACACATTTTTATTTCGATATTAATTAAGATATATCCGTTTGCTATTACGGTACTTTAGGGCTATTCTTTGAGGTAAAAACTAAAAAAAAACTTAGACGAACAGTTTTTTCCAACTAGAGTCAATTCTCATCAACGTATCATTGACTTTTAGGAGGCAAGACGTAGCAAAGCATTCAACAGGCATATAGCAAAATTTGGTCCAAAATACCGTCACGTTGCCGCATAGGATGGCCCGGGGAGTTCTAGAAGACGTTAAACCCAGAAATAGGTGGAGATGGAGAGAGAGAGATAGAGAGAGAGAGAGAGAGAGAGAGAGAGAGAGAGAAGAGAGAAAGAGAGAGAGAGATTCTCTTACAAAGAAGACATATCCATCGTTTTTAGGATACAATTGCAGTTTTGTTTTTATATAGTAAGATGAAAGACTTCAGTTTAAAAAACAACAACCACCAGCAAGTCATTTTGGGATAGCAATGCGTTTTGTATGGACCAAATAGAGTAAGGGTTATGGACCCTTACACATAATTATTTTCTGAATTATTTTATTGTTTTGGCACCCAAGCAATAATTATAGCCTGATGACGAAACTCTTGCTTTTATGAACGATATTGCGTAAATACAAAGAGGCTACCTTTTAGGAAACATGGTTTTGTGTGCCTTTGACGTTGGCAATCAGGCTAAAGGTGTCAGTGCTGATTTTAATGATTTTCTTTGTCTACTCCTGATCTCTGACTTGACCTTCTTTGACATCATGCAAAACAATAGAAGTTTTGTTTTTATCACTTACTCACTTATTCCTTGAACTTCGTCGTGGGGGGTATCAGCAGGAGACAAGGACACCCTCTTTCAGGCAGCACCACAGTCTTCACCGATGCGGACTTACTCCCGGTGTACACAAATCAGTCCATCGTCTAAGCAATATCACCTGTTGTTTAATAACGGAACCCATAGTAAAAAGAAGACGATACCCGGTACGTAAGGAAATCTGCACCGGCATCCAATTGTATCTCTATCGCAGGCTTACGCAGCCAATGAACAATCAGAGAGCCCTTTGCCTAAGGGGCGTCGTTTTATCACCCGTTATCATAGTGTGGATGGCAAAGCCTATAATATGCCAGTGGCCAGCCTCTTGTGAGGCTGGGGAAGAACTGGCTCAAGTGGTAGAGCGTTGGTCTCCAGATCAGGAGGTCCGCGGAACCAATGCCACGATCGGCAGATTTATTTGTCCGATGTTCGTCCCCTGTAACTAGTTGTGTCGGTGTCAGTATAATGTGACCGGCTGAGACAGGAGTCAGGTTATCCGTGTGTGGCAGCACATAAAAGTGTCAGACGTCATTCTTGGGGCTCGTCGCCGGATAGGATCCTTCAGGGGAACATAGAAGACGTTAAACCCGGAGACAGGGAGAGAGCACTCTGCCTCTCTCTATAAAGAACTCTTGTGAGGCTTCCGTCAACTGTGTCTTGCAGTCTTGTTATCATGGTGGACAATGTGTTCACACAACCAAACCTTCATCTTTTAGCAAAAAGGATTCATAAGGCCCGTAAAGAAGTTATTCGAACAACTCCCTGGCTATATTTTTCGGCCTGTGCTCTTTACAAAAGACGCCCAGGATTTTTCGTAAGCTTTTTGTTTTAAAAGATTGGATCTAGATTTTTCATAAGCTTTTTGTTTTAAAAGATTGGATCTTGCGCTTCGTCTTTTCAATGCGGGTCCACGATTCACACCTAAAAAGCAATGTATAAAGTGAACCACATCACAGGAGGAGGTTGACATATATTATAAAATAGTCATAGCCAGAACTCCAGGACAGGCTGGTGTTTCTATTACCGTATATTTGAAGTAATCCAATTTGGTTTAAATCTTTTAGGTTTTCTACCCACATCTAGACTTTTCTAATTACATAACAGCATTCAGAGAATTACAGTTGTTTTTAGGAAAAGAATGAAACAGGGTCTTAGAAACTATCTTGAATTATCTTTGTTATTCTCCCTCTTCCTCATTCGCCCTCCCTCTTCTATTATTTCTTTCTTTTTCTCCCCCTGTTTGTCTATCCGTTTTTCTGTTTCTAAGTCTCTGTGTGTCTGTCTGTGTCTCTGTCTGTCTGTCTGTCTCTTTCCATCTTTGTCTCTGTCTCTCTCTGTCTCTGTCTCTCGCTGTCTGTCTGTCTCTCTGTCTCTGTCTCTCTCTGTCTGTCTCTCTCTCTCTATCTCTCTCTCTCTCACTCTCTCCTAATGCTGAAAGATGCCACACAGATACTGCTATGTATTGCCAAATACATACTCGCACGGTACCCCCGCAACGTCCCGTGCTATTTTTAACTCATCTTCTATCAAAGATAAGGGGTGAGCATCAGTTAGTAGTTTATGTCTGTCATTAAGTAGAGACGACTGGGGCCGTGCTAGTCTAGAGAGGCTTTATTATTTCCAGGCTTGTTTAGGGTCGGCTCTTACATTGATCTGTGTTGCTAATGGAGAAGGAGGGGTCCTAGGATAATCATTGTTTATGTTCGAGAGTCGAGATCAGCTTGGCGCAGATTGAGATACGAGGAAACATCAGGGAAGCCAGAAATAGAGGTGTACCCAAGGAGGAAGTCGGCAAATAATAGATCATGAAACACTGAGTAAGAGAAAGAGAGAGAGAGAGAGAGAGAGAGAGAGAGAGAGAGAGAGAGAGAGAGAGAGAGAGAGAGAACAGAAAAAAAGAAAAAGATAGGGTATAGAGATAAAAAGATAAATAGAGAGATTGAGAGACATACAGACAAACAAAAGTAAATAAAAGAGAAAGGGTAGTAAGAGGTAAGACAGGAAGATAGATAGATAGATATATAGATAAAGAAAGATCGACATAGAGATAAATAGATAGAGAGAGGGAGATAGGGGTGTAGAGAAAGAAAGAGAGAATGTGTGTTATAAATACTACCTCCAGATATAAAAATACTAGAAATAAAATTGATTAGTAAGTTCTAGACATCATAACATAAAGCAAATTATTGAAATCTTAAAAACGAATTTAACATTTTTGCCGCTAAAGTGCAATGTTTAATCATGAAATCCCAATTAAAAAAAAATTCTGCGACCCATGTCAAACTTCATTTGAATATTATTTTTTTTAATCTAAAAATCAATTTTACATCAATCATTCAGACATTAATGTTCCAAAAATATTCGATACAAACTAACATTTTTATGTCAAGAGGATTGTCTAAAAAAATAAATAAACAAATAATAAATATTCTTCAAACAAAAGGAAACATAATTGCAATGAATGTATTTAATGGATATTAAAAAATATTGTTAATATCTAAACACAAATGGAATGTTTTGTTAACAGACTTCAAAAATTAAAAATGAACGACGAATGTCCATTATTTACCAGGAAATAACGAACAAGAAGTCAAAGATGATTCAAATTATTACATTTTATAATTAAATGTGGTTACCTTAGCACTAATAATATTGATTAAATAGCCTAATCAAAGGAAGAAATAAAAAGACAATAGAATAAAGCGAATCACAAAAATTGTATTTTCTTCCAGAATCTAGTGCTCTGACAGCTTAGAACCCCTTTCCTTGTCAAAACATAAATAGAGAGCCGCAGGGTAAACTGCGAACAGGGAAAGAAATATAACATTGTAAACATCAACTTATAACCACGTAAAGGTATTCATGGTTATGTAAACAGCTACAGACATACATGTGGGGATGGGAATCTACAGAATCATATCCGTAGATAAAATAATGAAATAATACGTGTAAACAGATGTATTCGATATATCTGGGGAGCGTGTCCCTCTATAAAATATTTCCTTGTTGATTTTACCCATTCTCTCTTGTTATTCTTTACTAGACATTTTCTCTATCTATCTATCTATCTATCTATCTATCTATCTATCTATCTATCTATCTATCTATCTATCTATCT
>RQTK01000100.1:351598-368097 GCA_003991915.1 Elysia chlorotica
CCACCCCCCCCCCCCCCCCCCCCCCCCGCACCCTCCTGTCTCTGTCCCTCTTTCTGTTTCCCCTACCCCTTTCTCTCTCTCTCTCTCTCTCTCTCTCTCACACACACACACACTCTCTCTCTCTACCCCTCTCTCTACCCCTTTCTATCTCATCGCATAGTAGTATTAAATACTTCTATACCCGTTTTATATAGGACTGTTCACCCATCACTGCGTCTCAATTTTAACTACGGAATGGTACACACACACGATTTTAACAATAGATACAAAAAATATAAAAGAAACAGCAGAAACACCTTGATTCCGTGTTGATGCCAAACGTCTTTAAAGAACTATTAAACATATTCTATGTTAACATCTGCGCATGTTTTTACGTGAAGAACGTTTACACAAAGCTCCCTGAGAGCGCCTCAGAGTGCACTAAATGCGCCTCAATGGGGCCTGTGCTAAGTCCGTTAAAAGCACCTTTCTTAAGACGCTGAAAACATAATAGTGGGAACTGCCGAGTGTCGAGCGAGTAAAACACTGGGAAAAGACACAAAAATCGAATATTATGGGCCTTGTGGGTGTGATAATCGCGGATGTTTCGAACTTCCGCGGGTGCACGGAACAAAAGCTTTTATGTTTCAACATTTAATATTTAAATGACGATAGGGTAGAATCAGTAAAGGGACTAAAATGAGAGATTGAAAGAGAGTGAGAGGGATTGAGAGAGAGGGGGGGAGAGAGAGAACAAATACGTAAAAGAAAAAAAGAAGAGTCTGAGGAAAGTAAAAGAACGTGGGAAACAGAGAGAAAGACATTGAACAAGTGACTAAACAGAGAAATAGATAGACAGATAGATAGATGAGTTTGCTAAGAGTTGTTGTTGGGTTGGTTTAACGTCCAACAGCAGCACTATATAGGCTATATCGTGGACGGGCCCAAGACGGACGTATGACAATTTTATGTGCTACCACACACGAGACAGGGCGGGGATACCATGACTCCTGTCTCATCCGGTCAGAGAGAGAGAGAGAGCGAGAGAGAGAGAGAAAGAGAGAGAGAGAGAGAGAGAGAGAGAGAGAGAGAGAGAGAGAGAGAAAAAGAGAGAGAGAGGAAAGAAAGAGAGAGAGAGACAGAGAGAAAGAGAGAGAGAGAGAGGAACAAAAGCTCAGTACAGAGAGTGGCAGAGAAAGAGAGAAGGGGTGGGGAGGGTAGGGGGCAGAAAGAAAGAGTTCGAGACAGAAACAGAGAGCGAAGGGGAGAGACAAAGAGAGAGACTATTTATGTATAATTATTTCCTGTGTTTAAATCTTCCACTATGTTAAGTGTTCAGTTAGAACACACAGTCTCAACTATGCAGGAGTGCTGAAGGTGCGAAACAGGCTGGTGTTGGACACATTTTGAGGTCTTTACTTTTAAGTAAAATCGAAGTTAAACTACTGCTATTAAACATATCTTTTTAAGCTGTCATAGCTCAAGTCTTGATAATCCATTTGACGTAAAGAAATGCAAGGATAGAATGGAGTATTATTTTGAGGAAAACAAATTTATACAATTTTGAATGGCAACACTTGATGTTGGGGAAAAACCAAATAATTATTTTGAAAATGTTTCGTTGATCGAACTTCAATAGTTCGACTAACCCTTAGTGCTTTTAGCTTTTATCATGATTTTGTAATGTTTGTCGTCATGACCTAAAAAAATCGGTAAATTATAATATTTTTTTTTGGCGTGCAAAACTAATCAAAGAAAGTGTCCAGAGCCCTGATCTTACTCGCTAATAACGCAGAAAGTATCCAGAATCTTACTCGCTAATACGACGCAAAAGAAGTTGATATACGACTTAAAACAAATCCATAACAAGCAATAAATAAAATTTAAAAGAGCAAAAGGTTGGTAAAATTGAAACTCAAACATTGAAATTTAACATCTCTCAAATGTGTTGTTAAAAAAGGGGTTAGAGAATGGGGGGAAAATTAAATTGTGTAACCGAGTAAAGACGGGGAATGTCATTTGCATTTCTGATTGGCCCAATGCCCAACCCAAATTCTTTCGTTGGCAATGTTTGGCAATGTGTTTTTTTTGTTTTCAGTTTCTACCAAACGCAGGTTGTAGGGAACAAAATGGGTGATAGGTGAAAAAGAGACAGGTAAACATTGATTTTATAGAGTTGAATTGATCAATATATAGATAGATAGAAAATAAAGATAAGGGACCTAAAGAAACAGAGAGAGAGAAAGAGCGTGGTTCCCTTTGTCTCTGTATCTGTGTTTTCTCTGTGTTTTTTTCCAGTCTATCTGTCTCCCTGTCTCTGTTTCTCTGTCTCTGTCTCTCTGTCTTTGTCTCTCTGTCTCTGTCTGTCTCTCGGTCTCTGTCTATGCCTCTGTCTCTGTCTCTGTCTCTCTGTCTCTGTCTCTCTGTCTGTCTCTCTGTCTCTGTCTGCGTCTGTCTCTGTCTCTGTCTCTCTGTCTCTCTCTTTCTCTCTCTCCAAGTTTTCCCATGATCAGAGCTGCGCCCTACTTTTGTTGTCAAGAGTGCGCAGGGTCCGATCAATTACGCCTCCCCCTGGCCGATCCGTATCGTTACCAGCATGAAAATAAGGGGACAAACTGAGAATCGGAATCAATTCTTAGGCAACCTTCTAGCAAATGTAATGACTGTATGCGCATTATTAGGTTATTCTGGCCTTCCTGCTTATTGATTTGGATTGCCACACTAATGTTTCAAGAGTTTATCTGTATTTTTGTTTTAAAAATATACGTTTTACTGATTGTGGTATTCATATACCGAACTTGGTCATTATTTATCCTTATGTATTATTTATTTCCATTCATACCTCCTCTCTATCTGCATGCCATTATCTTTTATGTCTTCTACTTTACTCTTGCCAATCTGCAGTCAGTCAATCAATAGGTACAGTGTATATCAACCTGCCCGCGTTTTTTTTTTTGGTATTTCTCTGGAGATGGAGACAGTATCATACTTCTTTTCTTTCTATGTCCTTGACTTCTTCAATATGCACAGGTAGAAAGTTCAATGTTTTCAGTTTTTGCAGCCGCAACCAAAGCGGCGTTATAAACAAATTTAAAGAAATCGGAACGGAGATTGTTTTTCCTTCTCATTTCAGACGTCGACGTATCTTAGATGCCATACAAAAATGTGAATATCTTTGATTCATTGTATTATGTTTGGCATAGTTCATGTTTTTAATGAGCTGATAATTTAGTTTCCCAGCAATTGTATATGGTGATAAATTTCTTAAAATATATAAACATAAAGGATATCAGAATGTAAACCTTAGATTTCCGTTACTACAGGCCCATTCCATCCTTTTGTGACTTTTGTCAATGACTTTTAAAATGTAAAATTGATCAATCAAAGATCTTGGAAGCAGGTGAATTGCACCAACAACAGACCATTCTTGACAACTAGAGTGTTATTTTAGTTGCGGGTTCCGTTGGAGTAAGGTAACGTAAGCTCATGAGCTCTGTTCTTAAATATTACTAGAATATTGTAGGATAGTCAGGAAAATTTTATATATATATTTGTAACTGAAGACAAACCGATCGTTGCTTACATAGATAGGTAGATAGACAAATAGATAGTTGGAAACAAAACAGATGGATAGGTAGGTACATAGAGGTAATTATCCTATTGGGAAATTTGTGTTTGGCCTTGCCTTTATATACATGGATCAATTGTACGTATGGTAACAGAATATGACTTTCTCATTTTACCTCAAACACACATGTACCAATATTCTCATTTTAAGATCAAAACAAACAAAAATCAAACGTAGATTGCAAGACAGACAGACAGACACACACGCACGCACAACCAAACATTCTCTCTATTTAACTATAAACCTTTTGCGTAGAAAATGTAGTCTATGCTCTACAAAACTTATTCAGTGCTTACCAAAAATTTGAATACCGTCATGTTCTCTTTATCAATAGTGTTAAATGCGTTTTGGTAAACTGTGTATACTGTTTTAAAAATAGAACCACTGTACAAAACAATCACAACCTGATGTTTGTATCTGCCTACCACCCGGTGATTATTGATCTTAGTCTGAGAAGATGAAAAAAAGGACGAGCAAATTATTAATGTATCAATTGTTTGACTAGCCAAAAAGATTTGTCACCAATACGGAATGAGTTTTATACATAAAAAGTCAATTACGTCTATTTTAAATAAATGTCTGTTTGCCATTAAAATCCAAAACATAATTACAAACCAAAACTTCCAGTGCCAACAAACGGCTGTATGGCGGCCAATGTTAAAATACAGAGTGCTCGGGCTTAGGGTACCGTCTTCTCAAAGAGTTAAACTGCTGAAGGGCAGAAGGATAAAAGTACAAAACCAAATTGGACAGTGTGAATTATTTAAAAGCTTCGTCTGACTGAATCAGAGGGAAATCGCCAGAGAAAAATCAAGCAACGCAAAAGGTAGTGTGTCCAGTGTTTGCTGTCCAAGACATCTCGTGACCAAGTGCAGTTTGAAGACAAATACGTGCCTCTACAAACTTCATCGATTTCCGTTTGTTTGTGTTAACGATGTGATCTCTGAAAGATAGAATTTTTATTTTTTTGAAAGATCTCTCCATAAAAAGGCTCCAACGGCAAGTGAGAACTAAATATGATGAGATCAGGAAACAAATAGGAAAAAAATAAAACTAAAGGTAGGAAACGGTGAAAGTGGAAAAAATAAAAATCTAAGTGCAAGACATGGAGACGGGGAGAAGAGAAGGGTGTGAGACAGATAGATAGACAGACACAGAGAGATGGTGTGGTGGGAGGAAGACAGAGATATATAGAGAGAAAGAAGAGAGAGAAGACGAAGGAGAAAGACGCAAGAGACTAAAAAAGAAAGAAAATCCAAACAGAAGCAGGCACTTAAGTTTACCATGGGCAAAAGAAGAAACAATATGTATGCAATTTTCAAGTCTAACCTTCTCATTTCAGTTTCCCCTCCGTGCAGTTTCCTTCATCTGTCATAGTAACATAATTTTGAGATTAAGATAAGATATTTTTACTTTACTAAGCCACTTGGGAAATTTGACTTGGTTACAGAATAAAACACGTACAGTGTATTCACATCTTACAAAACTCACGGGCATTCACATATAGGTACTCACACACAAATATACAATTGGCACATCGAATAGTCTTTATTGAGGAAAAAAAACAGATTATAATAACCATAATGACAATTAGAAAAAAAAATGTTTATAATCTGCAAAGATGAGTCTCGCTGCCCTCTAACTGATGTGGGGACAAATATTGTATGTACACCGACAATATCCCCCCCCCGAACACCGCACTATAACACGAAATGGTATTTTTGAAACTAAATTAATGTTGATTGGGAGTTGATTGTCAAAGAAGCCGTTGTATGGCTTTTAAAGCTCACTCAAAGCACAAAGAGAGATTTGCATTTTTTTTCACAACAAAGCTTCTAAATGCAATACTTGTAAACATTCTTAGTTTTTTTTCTCCTTAAAAGCATATCGTATATATATTAATAGATTATTCAGTCGTTTGAGTCAACCAATTCCAGAACCGCACCTTTACATCAAAAACTGACCACACTACTGGTCCTTAAAATAGAACAAAATGAAAACAATTTGCCCACAAGCTTAACAACATTTTTTGTTCCAGACCAATCTCTTTAATCTAGGCCCGTTTGAGGAAACATCCGCCCAATTAGATTACTCTTAGCTTGAAAGAAAAGCTAGTGTAACAACAAGGCCTCAGCGCGTGGCTGGGTTTTAACTTTTACCAGGTTGGTAGGCTATTTCTTTTGAAGAAATAATGAAATCAAAACCAAATACAAACTAGTCGCAGTGGTAGTAGCTTTTCCATTACTCTGAAACTTAAAATCAAATTATTAAATTTGATAAGCTAAAAGCATTACCGCCTGTCTCCCTTGGTTTGGCATAAACAAGGTGTTGACAGTCCGGAGATTTTAAAATATTATGTTACAAGAGATGGGATTTACACATAGAAAATAATTTATCTGTGTTTGTTTTTGCGCAGGTGCCTCTTTTCTAATTGGCCACACAAAGAACAGGATTTTTTTTCTTTCTTTAAGTGGCATTGAAAAAAAACCTGTTTGCAATGTTTTAGATTTCGTAATTTTGTCTGCCCTTTTCTCGATGAAAAAAAAAAAGATTACAGTTTACCGTTTTGTTAGAAATCTGTAATCTAAATCGATTGGTCTGGTTAGTGCAGCCTGGAATATGCTTAGTAATTTTAATTGTTTTATCTTTTTCAGCTATATTTGTTATTATTGTTGCTCTAAAAACGGGTTTAATTGACATGGTTTACATGTTTAAACGCAATAAGATATATTATGGTGGCAGCAAGTATTGAGAAAAAAGCATAGAGATAACATGGTCACAATAAACAAATAATTTCCCTTTAAAACTGTTTTGTTTACAAAGAACGAGTACTGAGTTCATTATATTAAATCTATAATAAACGAAATAAACAAGATGAAAATAATCACAATTCAATTGAACATTTTTTAATCAATGGAACTCCATCTATGATTAGCTTTAGTGTATCCTGTTTTTACTTTTTCTCTTCAAAGTCCTTGCTCAAAGGCTCCCCCCATTGTCGCTCGGGCCGGAACCTGGGGCAAACAGCGGGAATCCCCTAGCCACCGCCTCATTATCTAAGCCATTGCTTTTGTTATCAGATTCTGCATGGTGCCGTGGCCTCGAGCCTGGCCCTGTGCGACTACTGCCTATACATCACGCCCTGTGATTATGGGTAGAGATGCTATGCTGTCTTAAGGCTACATCAATCGCCAGAGGGACACCGCATAGAACTTTTTCGAGTGCAATTATGTGCTCTTTGTTTTATTATGAGCATGGCTGAACTGCACTTGAAGTAATGTCATTATTGTATGGATTTACCTGAAGAGAAGTTCATCGAGCTTTCTTTGCGAAAACAGGAATAAAACTAATTGGCATCATAATTATAAAAGGCAACATTTTACTAAATTAAGAAAAACCTTTCTCCCCCTACTGTTTCTTGGTTGCTGGACAAGTTTTTCGATTTCATCTCAATCGATTCCAAATAACCATTTGATAATGATGAGACCTATAAACCTATCTATGGCAATTACTGTGCTATTTCTTACTATAAAACGAGATAACACTCTCTGAAAAATGACATTGCTCTATAAAATCATTTCTCGTAATACTAACAGGTGGTTGTCTCAACTGTCAATTGCTTTTAAATTTTAACACACACAAATGATGTAGGTGGCGCCGATAACTCTGCTTTTCTTCATTGAAAAGCCTGATGGTTAAGTGAACATACATTGTAGCGCGGACCATGTAAAGATGAAGTTGGGTTGTATATTGACATAATTGAAAACGAAAAATAAACTCTATTACAGTATCATAAACCTTATAGGTTAAAAATAACCAAAAATTATAAGATATCTATCTAATGTTGTTTTTTCTACCGGATATAAGAGATATGTGATTCCTAACATTGTCTAGAATTAACTAGCTAAGCCATCTTCGATTTCTCATAGAAATCCTAACATGGCACGCCAGCGAAATTGGCAGCGTCTGGGACAGTCAAAAACACATCAAGGGGTACCGGACAGGACTCTGGATAGATGGGAATGGAATCGCTGCCGTCATGTTGGTCGAAACGAGGAAATTACAGTCTCTAGAGTTTCACGGGCCAAAAATAAGATAGGTTTTGTTTCGTTTTTCTTTAGTTATTTCTTCATTGCCCGAAACTGTCAATGTTAAGACTTAGGCGTCTGTATATACAGGATCAGACGACCGTCAAAATGCCAGGTTGAACGTGCGATTATTTAAATCTAAAAGAAAATATTTACTTGCGTGTTTTTTGCTGTTGTTTTTTGTATGACATGTAAAGCAAATCTCGCTACGTTTATGAAACTCAGTTATTATTCTGTTGGTTAAGCGAGCACAACAATTAATGTACCATTCTAACCCTAAAAAAAAACCTTCATCAGGTGCCGGATTTAGATTTCAGGGGGCCCTGGGGTGGGCCCCTTACTTTCTTAGGATTTCTCTAGAATGCTTAATTTCACAAAGCATTCTAAAGGGGAATTTCTTCGGAGGAATTAAAATTTAAATCATGTAAAATCTCAGGATCAGAATGTAACGTATAAGACAGTGCAAAATATCAGGGCCAGCGCCCGTAAAGAATGTTTTAAATGTCGTAATTCATAGATGGATAATGAAATAAAAACAAGAGTAAGGTTGCGATACATTTCCCTATGCTCTAAAAACGGGTTTAATTGACATGGTTTACATGTTTAAACGCAATAAGATATATTATGGTGGCAGCAAGTATTGAGAAAAAAATAAAGGAATGTTTTCGGGGTTGGGGTGCAGAGAAATATTACGAGTTCTTTTAGAAAACTGAAGCCATGCCACATAGATAGAAATGTGAAGATAACAGACACTAATAGAATGAGGGAGGAAAAGCATAGAGATAACATGGTCACAATAAACAAATAATTTCCCTTTAAAACTGTTTTGTTTACAAAGGAAGAAGTACTGAGTTCATTATATTAAATCGATGATAAACGAAATCAACAGAATGAAAATAATCACAATTCAATTGAACATATTTTAATCAATGGAACTCCATCTATGATTAGCTTTAGTGTATCCTGTTTTTACTTTTTCTCTTCAAAGTCCTTGCTCAAAGGCTTTCCCCATTGTCGCTCGGGCCGGAACCTGGAGCAAACAGCGGGAATCCCCGAGCCACCGCCTCATTATCCAAGCCATTGCTTTTGTTATCAGATTCTGCATGGTGCCGTGGCCTCAAGCCTGGCTCTGGGCGACTACTGCCCATACATCACGCCCTGTGATTATGGGTAGAGATGCTATGCTGTCTTAAGGCTACATCAATCGCCAGAGGGACACCGCTTAGAACTTTTTCGAGTGCAATCATGTGCTCTTGGTTTTATTATGACCATGGCTGAACTGCACTTGAAGTAATGTTATTAGTATATTGCTTTACCTGAAAAGAATTGCGATAACAGTTATCAAACAAATTGGCATCATAATTATAAGATGCATTATTTTACTAAATTAACAACAAAAAAATTATTTGCCCCTACTGTTCTGTGGTTGCTAGACAAGTTTTTTTATTTCATCTCGATCGATTCCAAATAAAGTTTTGATAATCATGAAACCTTTAAACCTGTCGATGGCAATAATTGTGCTATTTCTAACAAGAAAACGAAACAACGCTCTCTGAAAAATTGAAAAAGCATGATGGTTATGTGAATATACAATGTAGCGCGGACCATGTAAAGATTAAGTTGGGTTGTATATTGACATAATTGAAAACAAAAAATAAACTCTATTACAGTATCATAAACCTTATAGGTTTATAATAACCAGAAATTTATTAGATATCTATCTGATAATTTTTTCTACCGGATATAAGAGATATGTGATTCCTAACATTGTCTAGAATTAACTAGCTAAGCCATCTTCGATTTCTCATGGAAATCCTAACATGGTACGCCAGCGAAATTGGCAGCGTCTGGGACAGTCAAAAACACATCAAGAGGTACCGGACAGGACCCTGGATAGATGGGAATGGAATCACTGCCGTCATGTTGGTCGAAACGAGGAAATTACAGTCTCTAGAGTTTCACGGACCAAAGATAAGATAGGTTTTGTTTCGCTTTTCTTTAGTTATTTCTTCGCTGCCTGAAACTGTCAATGTGAAGACTTAGGCGTCTGTATATACAGGATCAGACGACAGTCAAAAAGCCAGATTGAACTGCGATTATTTAAATCTAAAAGCAAATAGTTACTTTTGTGTTTTTGTTGGTGTTGTTGTTTTTTGTATAACATGTAAAGCAAATCTCGCTACGTTTATGAACCTCAGCTTAGGTGGGGGCCCCTCACTTCCTTAGGATTGTCCTAAGAATACATGATTTCACTAATCATTTTTAACGGGAACCTCTTCCTGAAAGGGAGGGGGGTCTAGGGCACAGGCCCCACCTGCAATCCGGTACTGCCTTAAACGATACGTTACATTCTGATCCAGAGATTTTACATTGGTAAAAAGACTTGATTATTCTATTTTTGGGGGGTCGGTTTTAAGATTCATCTGCAAAGTTTTAGTAAAGAATGTTTTAAATATCGCAATTCATGGATGTATAATGAAATAAAAGCAAGAGTAAGGTCGTGATACATTTCCCTAAGGAATAGAACTGACGTAGTCGTGCTACTCAAAGCCAAACCTTCTCGCTCAACACTAGCAAAATTAACTACAAATATTTACGAACAAAATGTTCCTATAATTCAAGGAGCTTTCACTAAGTAATAACATTTTAAGTCCAACCCAAGGCACCAACAACAATAGGCAAGGTAACCGAAATAAACAAACATTGTGCATTTAGAACCAAAGAGAGCTGTATCATTAATATATTAAGTAGAGTTAGAAGAGTTAATGTTCTAAGTCGGCTTGTAGGCCTAACGAAAAATACTTACTGAGTATTATTCTGCCCGAACTATGATGATAATTTTAAATAAATAGATCACTATTACCGTTCTTATTCAAAACTGTGATCATTTTAGTCAATTCGCTGACTTTGTTCTTTTGGGTAGCCTCATTACAATCCTACTTTTGAGAAAAAAATTATTTGCAACGATTTCCTTTAAAGGTTTTTTTTATAATATCTTCAGATTATCATCAGATAGAAAATTGGATAGATTTTAAGAAAATATTCTTTTATATGATTTTTATTTTTTTTAAATTGAGAAAAACTATTAATATGAAAAAAAATTGAAATTAAATTCGTCTTGCTTTCTTGTCACTTGTGTGTGCTTGGTATGCTAGCACTGGGAGAGAATAAAAAATAGATTAAAAAAGGATTAGAAAAGTGTGGAGAATACATATAAGTTGAATTTTGGTTATTGCTTAAAATTTTGTTCGAGTTTGTCGGCAATATCTACCAAAATATCAGTCCAGTCTTTGTTAGGTCTATCGATTTATATCTAGACTTGGACTATCGATTTATATCTAGACTTGGACTGTCGCATGAACTTGCTTTTTGCTCTTCATCATCACTCATGTCCCCAACTTCGATATCTGATTAATAATATCTATAGCAGGCGATTGGAGGCATTCAAACGCCATTAACAGATGAACCTGATTTTAAAAAAATCTCTCTGACTCAAATTGGGACTCATACGGTCGCATTAGCTTGGAGAGGCTAAATAAAAATGAAATATACATTGATTTGCTTTCATCATGCGCGTTTGTTTGTTTTTTAATCTCATGTAGCTTGTAGCAGATAAGGCTAAAAGAACCAAAACAGCTTCTAACAATTAATCATTGTGATGGAATTGATACAAGATGTTATGGCGCTTTTTTTAATTGGCGAAAAAATCTTACACGATAATTATGCTTGTGACATTGCCTTAGATTTATATTTTTTCCTGGTAAAACTGTCAGTTTTCAATCACACAGATTGAACCTGCTTTTGTTGATCTAATGAGAGCAATTAAATAAAATTCACATTATTTTTAGCATCCAACATAACAATTACAAAAGAGAGAAATATAACTCTTTTGTTAATTAGAATGTCTGACACTTAACTGATTGTGTTTTCTTTTCATCTGGTTTTTTGTTAGACGTTAAACAATGGCTTATCATCTCTCTCTCTCTCTCTCTCTCTCTCTCTCTCTCTCTCTCTCTATCCTCTCTCTCTCTACTTGTGTGTCTCTGTCTGTCCTTTTTTTACTTTCTTAGTTCTCCCCCCCCCCCACACACACACACCTACGTCTTTAAAAAGACGTGACAAGCTGAGACTAGAGTCATGGTATCCCTGCACTATCTCTGTGAGGCAGCAGATAAGCTTGTCTAACGTCAGTATTGCGTCATATCAACAATATAGCCAATATACAAGTCTATAATTATATATGTAGGTTGTGAGACTAAAAACATACACACACCTTTGAAAAATTTCCATTGCCGTATTAATGATATAATGGTTTTATCTTTTTATGTTGGGTCCTTCTTCAAACATTAAAGTTCGGGCATATCACAGAAAGACTTTCTAGATTATTAATAGCGCAAGCAACGTTACTTTTTATCTTAAACAGAACAATCTGAAAGTTACAGAAAGCAGCGAAAACGCAATTGAATATTGCTTTTTTTTCGTTTTTCTTGCATTTTAAAAGAAAATATTTTATGCTACCTGCCTCTTTTAATGAAAGAATTTCTACAAAGGCTTGCTCAACCCAGGTCACCGCAACCTGGCTTAGCCAAGCAGGTGTTAGTTTTCTCTAGGGAGCATCCCACCATTAATTAGATACCTCGTTTGTTTTTTCTAACTCTGTAAAGAAAAGAAAGGAGTGCACGATGATCAGGTACGAGAAAGTAGAGGAATTATGGGAGGCTTCGAGGTGAGCTCATCTTTCAAGTTATTTCTCTATAGGTAAATAAAAGATAATACAAATTATAGGTGCGCTTACAAATACTGTCAATACTGTTAGAACAATGATATCTGGGTTCTATTGTATGCACCAAAGATATAAGGAAAGCACAATGCAGTCTGTGCTTGAACAATACGAGAACGTGCCAACACGAATCATTCGTATTTTGGTCATATGCCTATATATATATATATATATATATATAATCCTTTGTCTACCTGTGCTAGGGCAGCGTTTGTTCTGCAATCATCACACATTAATTCTTCTTAAACATTTTTTTATTAGACAAATGCCATAATGTTTGGCTGTGTTATACATATTTCTTTGTGTAATAATATGAAAGCAACAGGTAATGGTAACTGTTATTGAGCATACCGAAACTGAATAATACCGAATTGAGTATAACGAAAATTAATATCAAATTAAAGCGTTTTCAATTTTTGTCTCTCGAAGTGTAACATCCTGTTTGCTTTGAGCGTATCTTGAATAAACCGATGCCAACCTGAGCTTACTAGATACATACTGTAATTGTTATAAAAAACCCCAACAACAGCAGCACAAAAAGAAGGAAAACAATAAAGAAGCAACTAAAAGTCTGTTGTGTCTGACTCTGAGCCAAGCTTGGCATTAACACTCCAGGATGAGAGCGCTGTGTCTGAGCCAGGCAGGGCACGTGAGATCTGAGACGCCCTGGGCCGTGCACACATACATAGCGGTCTGGTATGGCGATCTTGGATCTCACATCACTTTAGCACACGGAACCCAGGGTGCTGATGATAAGGAATTATGATGAAAATAAAAAAAGTAGTAGTAATGAAAGAAATAATAATTACAATGGTAAAAAATATAAGAGTATGTTCCTAAAGCAAGTATGTTCATAAGCAGCAGGTTGTTGCATTGAGATCATTGTACTGTTGTGGTTCTGCTATTATTTTCATCTAGCTTGCTGATCTTTAAACTGTTCATAAGGGATGTGAAAAAACTCACTTTTAGCGATCTAAAGATAATTTCTGGTTTCCTGGAAGCCCGTACAGACTTGTCTTTCAGCTGATTGATCACACAATCTTGCAGAGAAAGGAAATCTGTAGGTGGAGATACTGTCTGCAAGCCAACATACAAGATACTTCGAAAAGCATCTACAGGGTTGCCAGATGAGTAAAACATGTCTCGCAAATAATAATAATAATAATAATAATAATAATAATAATAATAACGATAAAATAATTATCTAATTATAATGGATCTAGAACCAAAATATTTGAATGCCAAAATCTCTAAAACTGTATTAAAAAACTACGAAATTTCCCAGGTAGATGGTATTTTGACTGTAGATTTTTATGGGCACATTTATTATGACGAGAAATTTTTCAGTTTACCACAATGCGCCCAAAATCAACAAAAAATAAAACAAAAAAAATAATTTCAAATAATACACGAACAGATACAACTGCTACCTGCATTTTTTCAGCAACAAACAAATCGAAAGTTCGGTTCAAGCACAATAAAATGATATGAAGATTTTTTTAAGCGCCAAAATTTTACTGCGCACACTACACCGTTAATTTCGTTACAATGCCTGGTTAATGTTGTAAATTCAGAAGATGAAATTAAGCTTTCTTTAAGAATCTCAGTCAATGGTCTATAAAACAACTAACAGCATGTATGTTAGTTTTCTATGACTTAAAATGTATCAAAGCAGAAGATTAATAAATATCAATTAAAGCAAAAAAGAGGGAGAAAGTTTATAACCATTTCCTATAAGTGTATTAAATAGTGCATTTTTCTATTCGTGAAAACAATGTGAATTCCTAAAGGTATTGATAATTTCGAGTTTTATGATAATTCTAATTTATCTACAATTTTTCAATTTTGTCCATCCCACAATTCCTACGAATAGCCTGGGTTCTCACTTAGTACTTATAATAATGATATTGATAATCATAATAAAACTGTCAATAATATTACTTTGTTATTTTAGTGATTGCAACCTTTTAGCTAATATCACTGTATAAGTCAGCACGAAAACAGAAACAAAGAACACCTGAACACTTATATAATCTTGCCATTAAAAATAATTATAAAACATACTGCTTTCTAAGTAGAAAAGGCCGTGAAGTATTGCTTTATTTCACTAAAACATGCACGGTTATGATGCAATATTCATTAAAAAAACAACAATCATACACTACGTATCCAACTATGCTTTTACTCCCGAAAATCTCATTCACTCTATAAACTGCTCTTGCAGAAGGATGCCAAAATAACATTAGTTCGTTAGGACTTTTACGAGTATTAGCAATGAGCTCTCCAACCTGCAGTTTGAAACTAATTTCACTTGACTAGTGTTAATTATGTAAAAACATTTATATCTAAAAGATAAAAGTTGTAAAAGTTTTACATGCTATCTTTAAATATACAAAGAAAGATTTCAAGTTTTATCCATCAAAACCATCAACTGAAAATATAGACTTTTTAACATTTTCGTTTCGTGTCCTCTCTTATGTAATTATACTCTTCTTAACGAGAGGGTGATTTGAGCATCCCAATACATGTATCAACTATTTATGGACCAATTGTTTAAACAATGATTAATTGATAACTCTGTCGGTTTCCATACCTCCTACCCCTGGCACTAATCTAATAATGAAAGAGAAAAAATGATTTATCGAAATGTGCAGCACAATTATATTAATTTGCGTCTTAAACGTTGCTGTGAGTGGTGATTCTAAATGACGTTGTGGTGCATTAAGTGCACCCTATAGACAAAGGTTCAGCGCACAGGGGCTGCGGGATGTACATGATCTATTGATTCTGGGCTTGGCGATCCACGAGGATAACACGTTATTCAGAGCTGATTACCCAGCCTCATGCGGACTGGTTGCTCTCCCGACCCAGCAACTCTACACCCGATTAATGCTGGATAATATAAAACTATGTGCATCCGACCCAATTAACTCATTTGGCCAAACCTCCATTCTCATCGAATTGATATTTAGAGTTTGTTTTCTTTCCGCATTATCAATTTTGTTTCGAGCAGAGGATACTTGTTGTTATTTATTCCCATGTCAGAATTTACACTTGTTTAGACATGTCTCAATATTCAAATAAACCCTCCTCGTGCCTAAGTTTTACAAATAGATATCAATGTTATAAGAGAGAAGAACGCACTGTGAACTGTTCATTTTGTATAGCGATGTTACACAACAACAAAAACAAAAATTTATTGTTTGTTGTAATAATTACTGGCTCAAAATATAAATACAGAAGAGATATAATTTTAATTGAAACTTAAGCGCTCTTCCGCATTTTTATCATGATTGTCGACGTGTTCAACGATCTATTTTCCACTCTGCGTGTTTCACTTCACTGCGTGTTTGCCGGCTTTCTTCCTGTATTGGGCTGTGGAGAGCCAAATGTTTCAACTATGATGTAAAACAAACATGTATCATGAATGTTTAGAGGACAAGGTGGGTTACTATGTGAGATTTAAAGATCCAATAGATTAGTATGTCTTATTTAATAAAATTTGTATCTAAAAAGAAGCAAAAAAAGAAACAAAAGAAATGTTATTGTTAGAATCGTAACTAGAATGGAATATACACAGGAAAATCAGTGTGAGTCTTTTCAAAAAAGTTTTAGATTGCTTAACACTTATCACCCCGGCTGGTGTATGTGTCTACTCTCTTCTACCATTTACTGGAGAGAGAGATAGAGAGGCAGAGAGAGAGAGAGAGAGCCAGAGAGAGAGAGGCCCTGGAGAATCGTTATGACCATCGGAAATTCTGCATGAGATTAACTTGTTATGCATTTTCACAGCCTACGCAATGGAGGGTCTGTCAGAATACCATCAGCTTGGAGTCCGGAGGGAGGTTAAGATCAGGAGACAGAGAGAGGAACGTATATGGTGATATACATTACGGAATGGATAGAAACTTGGAACAGAGAATGGCAAGGCAAAGTGAGAGAGATAAAGATAGATAGATAGATAGATAGATAGATAGATAGATAGATAGATAGATAGATAGATAGATAGATAGATAGATGGACA
>RQTK01000100.1:368124-423807 GCA_003991915.1 Elysia chlorotica
GAGAGAGAGAGAGAGAGAGAGAGAGAGAGAGAGAGAGAGAGAGAGAGAGATTGAGATCAGGAGACAGAAAGAGGGAATAAAGGTGATATACATTACGGAATGGATAGAAACTTGGAACAGGGAATGGCGAGGCAAAGTGAGGAAGAGAAAGAGAGAGGGGAAAAGAGAGAGATAAAGAGAGTCATGAGATTACTAAAGAGGTTAAACACTCATTGTTTCTACAGTTTTTTTTCTTCTGTTCCTCTTTCCCTCTGTGCTTTTGCTCTTCACCCTGCATTCATTTGAATGTTAAGAAGGAAAGAAATAGATAAAGGTTAATTCATGTTGGCACGGTAAGCATTCTTTTTTGTTTATTTTTCTTTGGCCATCTTTGTTTGACGACTGCCAGTGATTGTTTGGCCCAAATATGATTGGCATATGCTTTTAGACCATCAATATAAAACGAGAAAAGTCACCATAGAAAGTATGGTGCTAAAAGTATTGTTGCTAAGAATTGATAGCCATAACAAAAATGAAAAGCAACTGCATACGTAAAGTATGGGATTACCTTAATATATATCATAAGTAACGTAGCCCTCTATTTACACTGGTTTTCATGACTCTGAACCAAGGACTCGCTTTATCCACATTATGGAGCGTGGAATGTTCGGGCCTTCGGGGCTTGAGACAAAACTTCTCCCACCTCATTACCAAAGTTATTGCTTTTGTTATCGAATTATGTTCGCTGGACTTTGGGGAGCGCACGGTTGTGGAGGAGACAAGGCTGTAGCGTTAGTAGTTTTGGTGGGATGGGGAGAGATAGAAAGAGAGAGAGGGAGAGAGAGATAGCGCCGGGAGCCCAAGTCTATTAGCCCTGTCTCCTCAATTCCCCATTTTCATGGCCATGTTTCTGACCGTCTCCCCGTGCGCTACGACCAACACTCTGTCATCGGTCAGTCCGACTGGTCAGGCTAAGATACACAGACACTGGTCAAGCTAGCGATCACCAGAGAGCTCTCACTCTTAGTTATTGATGTGGCGCTGACGAAGCTGGAGATGTTTCTCTCGCATCAACAAGATAATAATCGCCTTGGACCGGCTGCTGCTGCCTTCCCAGGAAGTTTTCTGAGGGACTAAAGCTAAGAATAACAGTCCAATCCCAACAGATCGAATGACTGTAGCTCTGTCCCGCTAAAATTCAATATAATATTTTAACTTGACTATAATTATGTTATCACAGTATCAGTTTTGTTCTGTCCAATTCATTTGCACTGCTTTTTAAGTTTAAACCAAGTTTGAATGTATTATTACCTCTTGTAATTCCTTATGATACCAGTGTTTCTCAAAATGGACGTTAGTCGACATTTTTCTATTTATATACCAGTAAACATGCTTGTTTTTATGTTGCTTAAGGTCTATCATCAACACTATATAGAATATATTGTGGAGGGTCGCAAGAATAACTTCTGATATTTTTACGTGCTGCTTCCTAGAGACAGTACGGGGATACCATGATTCCTGTCTTTGTTGGTCACACTGTACCAACACTGATCCAACTAGTAAATGACGAAACCGTACAAATACATTTTAAATTGATCGTAGGACTCGGATCTGGGACCTCACTATTGGGAGACGAACGCTCTACCACTTGTGCCAGTTTGCCCCCCCCCCCCCCTCCCCAAACACAGACACACAAGTGCGCATGCCAGACGTGAATTTATCAAAAGTGTTATGTTGTTTTCATTGAGATTAGCATCTAACATGAACATGTATTGTAAAATGGTCCGATAAATTGAGAGCGATGAAAGAAAGAACTGATGGGGGAAAAAAGACAGTACCAAGAGAGGAAAAAAGAGAGAGAAAAAAAAGAGGAAGAAAATACAATAAGAGTATTTAAATCAACAGATTCAATATAATAGGATTATTTTTTACCAACCGCATAAAATTCGGGCAGGGATCAGAGGAAGTAGTAAATTAACAAACTGATTGCATTAGAATGAAAGCTACCAGATCTCCCCTCGCTTTCCTCCCAGCTTGAAATCCGTACCTCCGCATTGAATACCCAATGTCACTCCCCACCCCACCCTATGCTGTAAGAAGGGAAAAAAGAACTTACTTTGTGGTGCAGGGATCATGAAAATTCAGAATCTGCACGAGATGGTACCAGTCTCTAAGAACAGGATCCTAAGTACTGATGGTCGATGGCATGCAATTTTGTGAACGTTTGTTAGTCTCCCATTGAGTACCCGACTGGGAGGTTTTGAGTGGCCACCATTGAGCTAACAAGGGTGCGCAGTGATACTCCTCACGAAAATCTGTTGCAAAACATTTCTTAGTGAAAAGAATTTGCCAAATATCCTTACCGAAGGATATGAATATTTCATTTGAAAAGAATTTTTTTTTTATTTTATGTGAAAATTATATAGAAGTATAATAATCTTGTTTCCTAGAACATGTCTTAGTACCAGGAGACGTAGTTTCACCAATCATGATAATTCTCTGAGAATAAGAAGTCAAAAGTAGAAATGCGAAACTATTTTTTTATTTTTTCAATCATCTTTTTTGCCAGACTATCAAAATTTAGTTAAAGTTAGGGGCGAATGTTGCACAATCAAGATGTTTTAGTCCATCCGATTTGGGGTAACATGTTAAAGAATTTAGATGAGTATATGTTTTCACCACAAGGCGGTAACAATTGTTCAATTTGACTTAAAATACGAACACATTAATTAATAAAACAAATGATGACCTAAAATCACTTGCATTGCGTCATAAAGTGAAGAAAAAGATAGAGCTTAACAAAAAATAACTAATTAAAGTTTATAGAAAATAGTGCAAACAGTAAAAAATCAGATCAAGGAAGTTTCATAATCACGATTTTTTGGAAATATTAATTGGACTTAAGTAAAGCTATTAAGGCAATATTTGAAAAAAATTGGCACATCATAATATTTTCATAAGTGATTTAAGCATAGATTAGAAAATTAATGACCAAAATACTTAAGAAATTAACAGCCTAAAGTTAAACATGCAAAGAAAAAGAAGAGACGGTTTTTCCAACAGTAATCAAGACGGCTGACAAGAGCTAAGAGCTTTCAGCGCCAGCAAGTGATGGTCGGGAAACGCTCTCTTATATTGGAGACGTCGTCCGGTATATTGGCCCTGTGTCTTTGAACCCGTGTCTGATCTGGATCCTGTAGCAGGCGAGTGATAGCAGTGTACACGATTCCTGAAGGACTCTCACAATCATGCCTGGCTCGTCCACTGACACCCAGTCAATCTTCTCCCTTCATTAGAAACCCTCAAACGACTCTTGGTTTCGTCAGACAGCCGTGCTTGTCTTGTAGTTTAGAAGTAATTAGGGAGATAAACGAGAGAAATCATGATAAGAATAATCAGAATCATGGTGCAAATTCGAGGCTTTAATAAACAATCGACTAAGTAATTGGAGTGGACATACAACTGTAATAAGAGCCAAAGTAATATTTTATGTTATTTGTCACAATATCACAACGGGTGAATTTTTGTTAATGTTACTTGTTGAAGATGGATCATTCCTAACTTAAATTTTATGGAACAAGTTTAAAAAAAGCACAGACGTTTCATGATGTTTAAAATTATGAATTAAATTAACTTTTTGTATAAATTAAACTGATAGTAAGTTAATGTCTCAGAAATTACTACAGGTAATAACAAACAATTTAGTAAATACATGATAGGTTTAACTGTTGAATAATACAATTAGATGTATCCAATATAAAAATAAATGTATGACTCTTCTGAGAAAAATATGGAAAAGTTCAATATAAAACTGGTCTGGAAAACAAGAATATTTAGACCATATTAAATATTCTAAGTAAACATCGTGAGTTATGAAGAACTAAGCAAATTAAATTTGGCTTTAGGAAAGAAATACTCAGCCACGAAATTAAAAAAATATGGTTACATTTAAAAGGGACGTCCTAAAAGTCAATTGGTCAGTTGATCCATAATATTTCAATGAGAGCAAAACTATTAATGAGTTCATTATGTGACATGGGCAGTTGAGCGTTAGGACATAAATGTCAAAATAATATTATTAAGCAAGAAAATGTCATATTTTTTCTCTTGTATGCTGTTGTTAGAATTTCTCTGAAATAGCAGTAGAGCCTAATGTTTAACATGTTATAGATAAGTTACAGAGTACAAGAGAGAGCAAGAGGGAGAGAGAGCGAGAGTGGGAGAGAGAGAGACAGAGAAAGAGAAAGAGAAAGAGAATGGTAGAGGGAGATACATATAGACAAAAATAGTTTCTCTCATGCAGTATTTCTGTCTTTCTCTGTGTGTCTATAGTTTTGTCTGTCCCCATGCCTATCTGCCTGTCTGCTTCTCTCTCTCTCTCTCTCTCTCTCTCTCTCTCTCTCTCTCTCTCTCTCTCTCTCTTTCTCTCTCTCACTCTCTCCTAATGCTGAAAGATGCCACACAGATACTGCTATGTATTGCCAAATACATACTCGCACGGTACCCCCGCAACGTCCCGTGCTATTTTTAACTCATCTTCTATCAAAGATAAGGGGTGAGCATCAGTTAGTAGTTTATGTCTATCATTAAGTAGAGACGACTGGAGCCGTGCTAGTCTAGAGAGGCTTTATTATTTCCAGTCTTGTTTAGGGTCGGCTCTTACATTGATCTGTGTTGCTAATGGAGAAGGAGGGGTCCTCGGATAATCATTGTTTATGTTCGAGAGTCGAGATCAGCTTGGCGCAGATTGAGATACGAGGAAACATCAGGGAAGCCAGAAATAGAGGTGTACCCAAGGAGGAAGTCGGCAAATAATAGATCATGAAACACTGAGTGAGAAAGAGAGAGAGAGAGAGAGAGAGAGAGAGAGAGAGAGAGAGAGAGAGAGAGAGAGAGAGAGAACAGAAAAAAAAGAAAAAGATAGGGTACCGGTATATAGATAAAAAGATAAATAGAGAGATTGAGGACATACAGACAAACAAAAGTAAATAAAAGAGAAAGGGTAGTAAGAGGTAAGACAGGAAGATATATAGATATATATATATAGATAAAGAAAGATAGACATAGAGATAAATAGAAAGAGAGAGGGAGACAGAGGGTGTAGAGAAAGAAAGAGAGAATACTAGAAAGAAAATTTATTTAGTAAGTTCTAGACATCATAACATAAAGCAAATTATTGAAATTTTAAAAACGAATTTAACCTTTCTGCCGCTAAGGTGCAATGTTTAATCACGGAATCCCAATTTAAAAAAAATTTCTCCGACTCATGTCAAACTTAATTTAAATATTATTTTTTTAAATATAAAAATCAATTTACATCAATCATTCAGACATTAGTGTTCCAGAAATATTTGAAACAAACTAAATTTTTTATGTCAAGAGAATTGTCTAAAAAACAAAACAAACAATAATAAATATTCTTCAAACAAAAGGAAACATAATTGAAATGAATGTAATGCAGTATTTCTGTCTTTCTCTGTGTGTCTATATTTGTGTCTGTCTCTCTCCTCTCTCTCTCTCTCTCTCTCTCTCTCTCTCTCTCTCTCTCTCTCTCTCTTCTCTCTCTCTCTCTCTCTCTCTCTCTCTCTCTCTCTCTCTCTCTCTCTCTCTCTTTCTCTCTTTATATATTTTTGTCTCCCCACGGTACTCACTCATACACCAAGGAGCCGATAACTGCAAAACTCTTACCTAGTTTTCGAAAACTCCTTCAGCTCTCTGACAAGACAGGTGGAAAATTTCATAAGCGAAATTTATAACATACGGGTATACAAAAAATTAATATCTATTTTTGGCAACTTTAAGATAGTGCCAAGCAAGGGTTTTATGCTGTTACATCATCGCTAACATTAGTTTGAGACGTTCTTTAATTAATGAGTATATGTATTATTATTATCTTTTTATCATGCAGATTTTAATAAAGCAACCTGATACAATAGTTATGGTCTTTAAAACTTGTTGACATTCAGACGTGTCTTTGACTAGGGTTGTTAAAAAACAATGATCTAGATTTGCATTGCTCCAATGTGTACTAAACTAGAACTTCATCGCTGATATTTAAGGTTTCTCCTAACATTATAGCGCATTATATGTGTTTAAACTGAATATATTTTATATTCTTACCTTTTCATTTATCCTGTGTAAATTTCAATTATTATTAAAAGTGTTGCAGTTTATAATCGTTTTCTTAAGGGTATTTACTCTTTCAACGATTTTTTATAAACCTAAAGAACATTCACTTTCTATATATTTAAGCGATTTCAGTGTAGAATACGACATTATTTTATTTCCCCACTTCCAATTCAGACGTGCCAAATTTGTTAAAGCTTTTGACCTTTGGAACAAGCCCTCCATTAGGCTTCTATTACATCAGTACTAGCGGACCAGAACAACGATGGTGGCAACGGATTTCGCCTTCCGCCGTTTAGAAAATTTCATCAGTGAATCTTTTGTCAAATTTATACTTCATCAGAAAACCCTTTAGTCGGATCAAGACGGCTTGATTGCTTCTCTTATGGAAAGCAAGGATGCAAGGCGGGGTAGTCTTTGGAATTTTCTGATTGAAATCATACTTTTACATCTACCATATTAAAGACATGCGTAAAATGACTTGCAAATTCTGGTAATAGTCTATTGAATAAAAAAGTTTCTTCCATTAAAATTTACATCTATTAAATCAGAAAAGCAAAAGTAATCAATTAAATTTAAATTTTTTAACAGCGCATTATATTTATCTATGTTCAGGAGCTTATGCTTAGTGTTATTTTTTATATTGGAAATTTTCTTTGAGAGAAGGAGGTCATCTTGTATTAACGACCACAAAAAAATTTAAGCTATCAAAACAAGCGATCATACTGCCGCTTTCTGAAAATGATTTTAATAGCAAGGTTAGTAATGGTTGATATCGTAAGCCACTGCTTAGGTCCATTGTTTGCCTGCCCAGCAACAACATTCTCTCAGAATGAAACCAAACGGTCACACCTTGCAGATACCATTTAAGATTAATAATATGAAGACAAGCACGCGGTGGCAAGTTCGATACATAAAAGGAAAAGGGGGAAAAGGACGTTTTCAATTTTCATTTCTGAACGTAATAAAAAAATGTCTTATTTTTTTCTGACGAGCAGAACAAAGCTGTTCATGAATGGTCAATTATATTTTAACGGTTAACTGTCCATCTTCAATTCAACTTTGTATCACTTTCACGGCTTGAAAGAATAAACAGTCGCGTCCAAGGAATAGTGTTTCACCATTTATGTATCACAGGTTTCAAATTGCTCAGTGGTGATTTTGACCCAAAACTGTAGGGTACAGATTGGGTGTGAAAAAATATGTTTCAAGTGCAAGCTCTTTACCTGCAATGCTAGGCCCAGACTCTTTTGGTGTGATAGAAGTGCCATTTGAAAATGTAATATCTTAAATGTGTAAAACTTTTGCAATAATTATTGATAGGAACTTCCATGGCCTTCTAGCAAGTAAACTAACCCTGACAGTTTAATAATAGAGTGCAGCAGGTTGAAAAAATCATAACAATTCACAGAAGTGCTGCTTGTTTCAGATTTGATAAGTAAATCCAACATCTTGGACAACCGAAAACAAATAGGGAGTAACATTGAAATAGATATTGTACGGGTAGTTCGACGTTTTCTCCTTATTTGGATTGCTATGTCGATTGGAAGATTTTTTGAACAGCTAAAGGAGGTGGTGCCATGCTTTTCTCTGAGGACTACGTTATCTAATACAATAGATCTTGCTGATTGTGAAAGGCTCAACATGTGAGACTCTTACACCATCATGCATTTTTAATTTTATCCACGGCCTTTATTGTTTTTCAGTTGTGAGATGTATTTCTAATCGATACTAATTAATTGTAATCACATTTCATCAAGACATGAAAAGGATGTTATGCATTTGTTCTTATCTTCTTGAGCTAATTGAAATTTCTGTAGGGCTTCTGTATTATTGTGGGAATAGAAAAATGAAGTAGAGAAAATTTGATTTATAAAGAACCGGTCTTTGTGGGAAACGAATAGACATATCAAAATTGTCAGCGTTTTCTTTATCCAAAAACCCATTCTTTAACTTTTTACACGAATTACGGAGATTTCTAAAAGTTCCTGTGTTTCGTGTCGAATGAAACAAAAATTGAGAGACACTAGCATACCTCTGTGTTGCTGCTTGAAGAGTCGTAAGATAGAGATAAAAATAAATTCACCTACGAAAAAAGGTTCACAATTCACATTCTACAACCACATCAGTTCGGATATGTTCACTGAAACTTTTACCGTATTTACTAAAAATGACAACTCTGTTTTGTGTACGTTTTCAATTAAATAGAAATGCATAGATGGGGTACAATTTAGCTAAGAAAAAGAAGCAAAGAAGAGAAGGAGACGTAAACATTGGAGGATTATACTGAGACAAAAGACATAGAGAGTGGCAAAGTAATAATTATCTAAATTACAAAACGCTAAATTTTTGCCCACTTTTACAGGATTAACTACATCACCGATGTTCTTGAAATTTTGCATGAACGAAGTTCCATTTTTCGTCCAGCGCAAAGGTAGCTTTAAACTTTATAAATATTTAGCGTTAATTTATAAAACAAAAGAAACAAAACTTCGTGGTTCAATTATTATGTTAAAATCGGTATACATCTTTCCTGAAAAATAAACCCACCGGGAATCGGTTTTGTGATTAGAAATATTAGGTGTGTTCAACAACAAGAAGCGTTTTGAATTTTTTTTTTTTACATAATTTTATTTATTCGACTGAGGCCTACAGGATAATAGGTTCTATCGTGTCTTTGTCTATGTGTGTCTGTGTGTGTGTGTTTGGGGGAGGGGGGTGGCAGATGGAAAACCTTTCTCCATTATTTCTATAATAGACTTTGGCTTGTCTAAATCAAGATCTTAACTTCTATCTAGATCTATATCTCTAAAGGCCTACACTTCTTGAATTGTTGTACCCAATTAGATCTAGATCTAGATCTATAATACGCTAATGGATAAACTTATAATTATAGATCTCTGGTAGGGCCTATTAAAAAAACCCCACATAATATGCACTGTAATACGAAAATGGGCAGCATTTTTTTTTCTTTTTTTTTTTCGTCAGGCTTATCTTGGGTTTTCTTCTTAGATTGAGAATAAAGAAAATAATAATAATTTTTTTTCTTTAGCGCTCTACCCCAAATAATTATACTTAGGCTCAGAGCGCTAGCGATTTACAATAAAATACATAATATAAATTATTAATAAAATGTCGACGCAGTTATAGGTATGTGCTAAATTGAAATGCTAGTATTCCTAAAACAGTATATTGATGTAGTACTAAAGAAAGTAGTGTGCATGCACTGTTCAAGCACTGTAATCCTAGGCTTATACAAAATTGAATCTTTTTCACTTAGTGGTTGGTTGTCTAACCCCGAGACGCCCCACTTTCCATTCCCGGGATCTAGACCTCTATGCCTAATATTTTTAACTTTTCGCGTCTCCCCATAATTTTATGGAATAATTATTGTCGTTAATAAATGCTTTCCAATTCTGGATTGCTGTCAGCATGAGACCATACTAATTAAACTCCATATTATAGTATCTTCTCTGTCGCTACAAAAAAAGAGAAAAACAACAATGGGCAAAGGGCTTTTTCCTCCTAATCTTTTTAACTTTTTGCTTAGCAGCTGCTGTTCGTCTCCGTTTAACTTTATGGATTATGCTCCTTTTTGCGTCCGACCCTGGATTACTGTCAGCAGACTGAATGCTCATGAAATATTCAGTTTTCACTAAAAGAACGGGATCTCAACTAGTATATAATTATAATTTATATAGAAAGAGAGAGAAAGAAAGAGAGAGAGAGAGAAAGAGAGAGATAAAGAGAGATTAAAAAAGATGGATATAAGGAATAGGAAGAGAGAGAGAGAGAGAGAGAGAGAGAGAGAGAGAGAGAGAGAGATAAGGAAAGAGTTTATGCAGGGGGTGGATCACCGGGGTGGACCCATGCTCGTTCTCCCGGCGTCCCCCTGTTCTGATCCTGGTCGGCTAATGGGTCGATAGGTCAGCAATAGCATCATCTTTATGATAACCAGACCAATGGTCGATGGCAGAGCAGAATGATGGCAGCGGCGAGCAGTAGGTCAATATCACCTAAGGGAACATCCACACATGCAGCTTTAAATTATTTAATTAGCCTTAAGTTCTCTGTCGTTACCATTATTTGTTGCCACAGTTTATAAAATTCCAATTGATATTGCATCCCCATCCTCACCACCAACATAGTCATCATCGTGATCATCATGACCATCATCATCATCATCATCATCATCATCATCATCATCATCATCATCATCATCATCATCATCATCATCATCATCATCATCATCATCATCATCATCATCATCATCATCATCATCATCATCATCATCATCATATTTATCAGCATCATCATAATCGTCGTCACCATCATCGCATACATTGCAAGAGTGTGGAAATGTTGGCACGTTGAAATGATTTTCGAACACTTTATACCACTGTAATTCAGATTCACATTTCCAAGCTCTTTATAAAACACATTTCAGATCCAATACAAACCACTGTTCATTATCGATCAGTAAACATAACCACTTGCAACTTTGGGTTGCTTTGAAAGTTTACTCTTTTTTTTTAAATACTTGAAGGTGGCAAATATAACGGCGAGTGCATGTGTGCTTTTTGCCGGAAGTTTGAAATATATGAGGTTTCTTATATAATGTATGTATTTAAATTTTTAAATTCATTGTGATCTATGTAAAATTGAATCTATTAAAAATCATCGGAAGTTTCCATTAAGTGCATAAAAAGTATTGTCTCGTTATTACCAAAAGAAAATAAATATGTGAAAAAATTATAGATATAGTGTTTTTTTCCTTTTTCTTTTTTTGTTGTTTTTGTTTCAACAATCTGTTAATTTGTTTTTTCTTTTCACTCTTTTTCGTTTCTACGATATTCTTTCATTTATAGGACATAGATAAGTTACACCATTAGTATATCCTGCAGATGTTATAATTATTATTTCTCTTTAAAAATCCAAAGAGACAATGTCGCAAATATCTACATAAAGAGACGCTGTTCCAGTTAGAGTCTAAGTAAAATATTCTTGGTTTCTCAGATATCATCACCCTGTTAAAGTGCGAGTACAACTCGATTGGTTTTGGGATTGGGCTGTTTTTAAAAGTTAAAGAATTATAAAGCAATAAATTATGAATTATTTACAATTAAAATGCCATTAGTGTTTGCATATGACGTACTCACAATGATATTAAGATATGTTTCCAAACTATCAGGAAAAACTTCTACTAAAATAAAATTTGAGGACTAGCCTGCTTATTTGCAACACAGAGAAAACTATACTAACGTTTGTGGTTTGAAACCCTATTTTCAATGTAACACGAACTCTGATGCAGTGAAAATAATGGGACTCAGCAATGCAACCCTGCAACGCTTTAGCAATTCTACCTGCTCTATATGTTTTACACCCTATGAACTCGCTACAGGCCGTGCTAATTTAAAAGCTTAATCATGTATTCTCTAGCATTAACTCCATACTTTACCCTCACATATTTCATTATCCACTTAAAAACTTCAAACATGTTCTTTTTGTGTAAAGGCTTTTGAAAACAACACCAACTTAAAAACAAAATTCCGGCAATCAGTTTACAATTTTATTTTTTTTCTACTTAACAAAATAAACCAGTGCAACTACATTAAGAACTAAAAAAACAGGTTAATTAAGGAATAATCATGTTAAAAATGAGCTACAAATTCGGCTGTCTCATTCTACTATGTTATGCATCTGAAATCTGTTATACTTTTTTACGGAGATAGGGACAATGGGATGTTAGTAATTCTAAAATCGGTCTTGTAAAAAAAGAACAAACAAAAACAAACAAAAGGAACGATCAACACACTCACACGCACCCAAGTGAGATATGAAGCCAGCTAGTTAGTCGGTAGGGAGACCGATAAGATAAAGCTGTATATTATGGGTAGATAAATAGACAGAGAAGGTTTATAGATAGATTGATAAATGTATGGATAGATAGATAGATAGATAGATAGATAGATAGATAGATAGATAGATAGATAGATAGATAGATAGATAGATAGATAGATAGATAGATAGATAGATAGATAGATAGATAGATAGATAGATAGATAGCTAGATAGATAGATAGATGGAGATAGATAGATATGTTAAGAGAGTGAGAGAGTGTGTGTGTAGGAGAGAGAGAGAGAGAGAGAGAGAGAGAGAGAGAGAGACAGAGAGACACAGAGAGAGACAGAGTAGATTGATTAATTTAATAGAAAGATAAAAATAATGTCAGATACATACAAACGGATAATGAAAATAACAGCCTTGAATACACATCCTCACGCACTGCGCTGACTTAAGTAGAGTGTGTTGATCTGAGAGGGAAACCTAAGGGAGAAAAGGCTCCCTCACAGTTTGCTCTCTGAACCGTACATAATTCCGCTCACACATTTTTAAAGGTCCGTAAGTTCAGATATTTACGAGAGAATCTCGCCGTGACCAGCGGGGCAGAATTATTTTCATAACGCCTCCTCAGTCAAGCAAAATACTTAACGGTTGCCTTACTCGCAAAGGGGAAACTCAGAGATGTTCAACTCATAATAAAAATTTCTGTGGAATACATTAAGCTAAGAAATTACGAGAAAAAAATATAGAATTTTTTGGTATGGTCTTATTGATTTTTTTCACCGAAAAGTTCTGATGTAGCCTGAGTGTTATTGAGTTAGAATGCTAATAACTAACCGCATAAATTTAAGAAACTTTATCGATGTGGCACACTATACTATAGTTTTTATTTTATTTTAACAAATATATTTTAAATATATATACATTTTCCAAACACTCAGTCAATCAGTGCAGTAATGAATCAATCATTGAACCAATCAGTTTTACGCCCTGCCTATTTATTTCTGCCACGTTTCTCTCTTTCTGTCTCATATTCATTCGTCTTCCCGCTCTCTTTCTCTTCAACTGAACTTGTTTATAGTTCACCGCTCAGTGTGTTCGGGATTGTAACTCTCCATTTTTCAACATGTGATTTCAATTTCACTCTTTTATGGATATACAGAACATTGTACATGTGAAGTATCAGCAGTGAGTTCATTCGTTTAAAACCTTATTTAAGAGATATACAAGTTTTTATAATCTTTTGTCGAACTAACATTGCAGATCCTTTGTGTATATTTTAACAAACCCATGTACTCTTAATTATTACATGTCTCTGTTCATATCATGGGCGGATCTTGGGCTTAGCCTGTCTGACCAAATGGCTAACCCTTTCAATTTGTCGTAAGAATGACATCTACGTGCAAGTTGTGTTTTTTTAGTTCCAATAATGTGTTTACCCCTGCCACCACCTTTTGCTGTAATTAGGTGTTGTGGAAGTAAAACAATGACATAATACCAGTCTACACACTGAACTTTTTGTCGTCAAGACCACTCGGGGCAAAGTAGAAATTTCTGATTTGCTTTTGACATAGCATCAATAAGCAAAAGATAAAAAATTGGTTGCATTTCTTCAATGAATTTCTAAAGATTTTGCTGTTCTCTGTTTCCTACACGCGTTGTGATTTTAAAACAAATATAAAAGGTAAATTATAAATTATTGATTTAATATATAAAACAATATGTAGGTCGATGTCAAAAAGGGAAATAGTTAGACTCCTTTACAAATCAATCTAATTGTCAAGGAATATATATATTTCTAAAAGTGTATGTTAAATCAACTTAGGCATGCTTGCAATGCAACGCTTTAAAAAATTTCAAAAGTCCACTAAAGTAGGAAAAAAATTGTCCTGTTTTCTATATATGTGACGTAAATTTTGATGACTGAATTCTAATACGTTACGGAAACATAAAATACTTTGCTATAAATACATGTACCAAAATATCAACTATAGCGACCTACATCAATAAAGCTAATATAGTTTACAAGCAACATTGGATATTCAGCATTTCGATCTAACTTCACATGCGGCTTATAAACCGAAATGTATCCGGCTAGATTAAGAAATTCCAAATAGTTTCATTTTCACATTGCATATGTTTCCCATTGTTTTAAGGAGTTCTGTAAATCAATATCTTATCCAAAAAATAGAACGAGTCTGACTGGATCTGAAAGTCGGATAGCTGTATAACCACAGAGCAGACCAACCAGGGCCCCAGTGTGAGGTGCTCCGCAGGGATGCTATGTCAACAAATCGAATCATGTCTCAGTTATGGGTGATATTTGCATTCTAAATTGGCATCTGCTTTTATATCCTCTTTGTGTGTGCCAAAGTCTTTGCTTTTATCTCTGGCTATACAAGCCCTATCTTAGCTTCATGGCGGGAGATTTGGCGTGCCGTCGCTCTGTGACTTTGGTACTGGGTTTGAGGAAGGTTATGTTAAAATCGTTTGTTTTCTGTTGAAAGATAGGATTCCATTTGTTTGTAAAACCCAGCATTTTTCACGTGTTATAAAGTTCTCAAATTCTTTTTTGTCGGTTTGTATGGTAAGCATCATAAACCGCATGACAAAGGAGGATTGTACAAACTAGAAAACTAGGGAAGCGCTACCGAAACTAAATTCCATATCATTTTTGTCTTTTTCAACCAAATAAATCAGCTTAAATGTTAACATTGATAATTGCATATGTATAAAATTGAAAACGGCTTTGAAATTTTTTTTTCCTTTGATTCTTTATTTTTTGTTTCCTTTTTAATAAAAAAAATGTCAACATTGTAATTAAAGTTGGTATCTGTTATATACGTATTTTGATAAAGAGTATCTCTTGTAATGGAATGTAAAATTCAAAACATTTCGAACCACCATATTTTTAACGGTATGTCAGTTTATTT
This sequence comes from Elysia chlorotica, assembly GCA_003991915.1. Classification (NCBI taxonomy): domain Eukaryota; kingdom Metazoa; phylum Mollusca; class Gastropoda; family Plakobranchidae; genus Elysia; species Elysia chlorotica. Next base: position 383,007 of record RQTK01000100.1, read on the forward strand.
GTTTTAAATGTGCGCATTTGTTGCACCATGTTGATGCAATCTACTAAAGCTCATTGTGGGGGAATTCTAAGGTTCTCATCGCAGTTATGAAACAAATATATTTAGAATAATCTAGTTCGCTAAAAATCAAAGTTGAAATCAGTTTAAAAGAATGACCCTTGCGTATTCACCAAAAGTAATGGAGCAAACATGAAAATCAAGGCTGTACATAAACACACACAAAAGGAATTGAAGAGGAGGAAATGTGTGGGTAACATCAAAGCAAGAGGTAGAAATGGTGGGGAAATTTGTACGTGTATATCTTCAGTTGTAACTATTTGTTTTTTTCTGAATAATATTTTATAGTAACCACGAAAACCTAACATTTTACTATTGAAGAACTCTTTTCTATAAACAAAAAAAAAAAAAATTTGAAACAGATAATTTTGGAACACCAACAGTCAACAATGTGATGTCTTATTTTGATACAAAAAAGATCTAAACACTTAGACTTTGCACAATGAAAAACAAACATACATCGACATTTTGCAATTATATCTCTGTTGCTAAGTAAGAAAATAGTTAACAAGACTTTTTTTAAAGACATACAATAAGTTGACGAATGAACAAAGTTAGTTTAACCTTAATTGAAAATTCAGCACTTTCTCATTATTCAATTCTGTTTCCTTCCTCAGGTCTAATGAAAGAATTTCCAAAGCAGATAAACAACTTGCCCTGGAGATGCAAAAGTTATGCAGAAAGAAGGTAATAGCTTTACAGATGAACAAGTATAGTACCAGTGTGGTTCCTCGTTTTTTTCGCTAGGAAGTTCAAATTGTAAACTCGACGCCTTTGAATGGCGTCACTATATGGAGGGAATTTTTGTAAACCCTAGAACACAGATTGGAATACATTTTTTACAAGGTTGCAATTATTCAAATCTGCATAATTCTAAGGGCGTCCCAGTGAAAGGAATTATGCAGTGATTAGTATTTCCTGCCTCATAGGCTTTGTTCGAGAGGTTTAAGAAATCAGCAAAATCATTTTCTTTTTTAACCTAGCGTTAAGGTAGTTTTCAAATAGAAATAGTTCACATTGTTGGTCATTTTCTTAATGGAAACAAAAGAGTCGATGTTTTCATCAAATGTAAAATGTAACATTAAAAAACAAAAACAGGGTTTTCATATTGCACGCTATGGTGCCTTTTTCTCTTAGCCTTTTTTACACTCTAAAGAAAAAAAGCCCAGCTCTGTGAAACAAATTTGTATTCGCCTCAATACAAACTTGTTTCACAGAGCTGGTATTTTTTTCTGTAACCTATTATACTTTTTTTTTTCCTATAAGGTCACGGGATAGATAGAAACAAACTCATTTATCATTAACCTGATCATAATTTAAGCCATGGAGCCGATGGGAATTTAATTATTTAGTGTTTAACCAAATTGTCAAAAAGGTGCTCATTAAGCTTAAAAGATAGTATGATTTCGTCTTGCCAAAACTTGGAATGACGTCAAGTAGATTGTTACTTTTATGGGCGCCCATGTTACGGACAGGACTTGTCTCCTCCTAGCGGGACAGGAAGAAAAACGGCTTAAAGTGAATGAGAGCAAGTTATAAGAAAGAGTTGCGCAATTTGGATATTATACTCTTCGAAAAGCACTAAGACTGCCAGAAGAAGGCGTTGACCATTTGCACTACTAAATCTGCCAATCTAAAAGGTTGTCCCCAAACATCTGCAAGGATAAAACGATCCAATCTGAAAGGTTGTGCCCGACCATCTGCATTACCAAACCAGCCAATTTAACAGACTGCGTCTAAAAATCTGCATCACCAAGCCAGCCAATCTGACAGGCAGTGCCGGTCCATTTGCACAGCCAACTCAGCCAATCTGGAAGGCTTTGCCTCAACATCTGCATCACCAAACCAGCCAATCTGACAGACTCTTCTTGGCCGTCTGCATTACCAACCTTAAAACACCTGCATCACCAAACCAGCCAACCTGAAAGGTAACGGCTGTGCCCTCACTCCGCCGCCAATATTGAGTCCCCACTGCGGCTTGTGAACAGCCTGGGGCCGGGCCCCACCGTGGCAGTGGCCGGGGGCGCGCCTCTGGAGAACGGCTGGGCTCACGGCGCGGGTCGTGATGCTCGCCTCATCAAGCCCGTGTGGGCCGGCGCCTCGCACCCTGTGGGAGATGCAGCCCCACCGTCCCCGCCGGCGCCCAGGGCGGTAGTCCCCGCGGAGGAGGAGCGCAAGGAAGAAGGATGGCGGGCCGAGGACGAGGAGCTCCGCGCGGAGGGGAAAGACGGAGGAGACATGGCCGGCGACGGCGGAGTGGACGATGTATTTGACATGGAGCTCATGGTGAGTAGAGCATTGCGCAGTGTTACATGTGAAAAATGTCTCGGTAACTTACAACTCGTCGTAAGCCTTCTTATTTTTATATCTTACGACGAGTCGTAAGCTTACTACACGTAATGCACTTTAGACCACCATGTTCTTCGCGTCAACATTATTTTATTGTGTTGATTAATGTCATTTTTATGTCCTCAATGTCATCATCATACACACTTGTAGTTGTTTTATTTTGGTTGAGGTCGTTCTTATCATTGTCTCTTGCATTTAACTCTTTTTCCCCTCAATCCTTGGTCCATACATTACGCCTCCAAATCAACTGCCCGTTATTGAAAATTAAATGTTGTTTTGTGCAGAGGATTCTGACTTTAGGTAACGCAATATGTGTTGGTAATGATGTTGCTGTTTGTTGCTGTTTTCTAAACCACCCCTAATTCACTTTGTCTCCTATTGATATATAAATACAACACAGTTTTCTCTGTGATTTCTATGGTATAAATTAATTCTTGATTGTCTTTCCCTTTTTCTTAAGTATTCTTTTGTTTTTAGAAATTAAAGTAGCATGTTACTGATAATTCTCCTCTTTTACCGAACTCTATAAGTTCTACCCCTCCATAATAATTTAAGAAGTGTTTTCGCCGTGCAAGTGCTCTCAGTAAGTGTATCACTCGCCACCTTTTAATATTTCAAATCTGTACAACTACCCGTGTATATAATTGATACTTATTCCAACACAATGGAGTATATCACACACGCACACACACAAGCTGAACTTTCAGAAAGATTGGTCGACACTGCGACAATAGTCTCTTTTTTCCTATCATGATAACTACGGATAGCGGCGAATTTCTGAGCTTTGATTTTGTTTTGAACCGGATCAACCAGTCTAATGGTACAGCCCAGCGCAATACGCTTTGGCAATGTTTCATCGATACATGTTAAACATGGAGGGTGGAATTGCTTTCTGCTTGGAAACTCTCCGTGCATGAAGCATGCCAAGTTTTTTTTTCTTTTAGCTGGAACGACAATTCTATAGTTTTGGTATTGTGATTATTAATTGAATCGTTATAACAGATTAAGAGTATCTTTCAACCATTGGCACATTCATTAGTGCTTGCGAAATATTTTCTCGTGTTTCTCCTTGGCATAACGCCATGTTGAGTATGCCATGCACAATAGCACATACAGCGAATCACAACGATTGGTAATTTGGGTTTAAAACCTACACAAAATTGCTTCCAAAACAATGCTGATATTTTCATTTTTTACACCAAAAAATCTGATACATACAGAGATGATGCTGAATCAGGTAAACAGTGTTGTGTGATCTTTTGGGAATAAGCTTACTATGACAGCTCAGTGCAGAAACAGACTGTGACAATAAGTTTGGCGGCATAATATTTTGGACCTCCTACAATTCTTTCTAATTGACTTTACAAATAGGTATACAATTTTCTTCATCTTCTTCATCTCACATTCCTTCCTTTGAGGTTCATATTTTGTCCTCTGCCCACATATTCTCTGTATTTTTTCTCCATCCCTAAATCTTTCATTAGCTGATGTCATTCGCCCTCCTCTGTCTGTCTGTATGTCTGTCTGTCTGTCTAGCTGTCTGTCTGTCTGTCTAGTGTAATATTTCTTTTTTGTTCTACCATCACGACGTACGCCCCACGTTTGTTTCCCTGTATTTTAGTAATTATTTTCCACATTGATTTTCTACATTTTTAGGTCTACTTCAGTCAATAAAATGAATATGGATGTGTCTATTACTATCTTCGAAGGCCTTTTCTAAATTTTACTTTGCACTCCATTTAAAACGCCATGCCATAAAAACAACCACATTGCATTCAAATAGTGGCAAATAATGTGTGCGGTACAGAAAGGGTTGTTGGCCCATGTTGTGCCATTTTTCCTAAGTGATGCGACTTTTAATGGATTGACCTATGGGGTTGAGCCATGCCATAGTTCTCCAAACAAAACAAACTTTCCTCGCGGGTTAGCGAATCTAACGAAGGGAGCCCAAGCCGAGCTAACCTAATTTGCCGCCAGCTTTGGTAATCTGTTGAAACATTAGCGAGAGGTGATAATGTCTTTTTAGCTGTGTCTTTCTACTTGGTTATTTTATCTATTCGTAGTGACCGTGGGGTCCGGATATTTTGTTTAATTATATGACACACTCCCCCGCCTCCTCCTCCCTCCTCAAACACAGAAACACATCCCTGACTGGCAGTGTGTTGCATCGCACAAACTTAACAACACGTGGTTTTACTATGTTGTCCATTGGATTCTCTGAGCATGCATGTTTTATGAAATCTGAAGTATCTACTGTATTAAACTTTGCCATACCGTAAGCAGAGTAAGGAAGTTTATTTTATACTTTAAAAGTGTATCGTTTAAAGATGGTGTTCAGATCCTGGTGTTCTCTACTTATAATTATTTGTGTCGATCTGTGTTCAAAGTTGGCGTTTAATGCTTTGGAGAACCAGTAAGTCGCAGAGCCTTTAATTTGTTGATACAACGGTCTACATTTCTCCGTGTGTTTTCATTGCCTTTAGGAGATCGCGGGGTGTTTTTATTGCAAGGTGCAACGCATTAAGCCATCTTCATCATAAAGCTTGTCAGCTTTATTTATTTGTTGTGCTTAAAATAGAAAGTCTAGAACTATCACACACTGGATTGATCTCTCGTTAGTAAATGTAACGTTTCGCATTGATGTTTTGACAAAGAAATTTTTAAGGGCAACAGCATCGAAGGTTTAATTTATTAATTAAGTATAGGACATTATAAGACAATGTCTCGAGGAAAAGTCTCGCCCTCTCCGCCCTACCCTGATCAAGTCCAGCGGACGTACACAGTCACTGCGCAAAGGACGTCCAATCAATGGGGAGAACCAGTCTTCACAGTCTGTGTTGTGCCGGCTCACAGTGTTCTCAGCACCCTCTCCACCATCGCTGCCGCGAGCCGAAGCCTCCAAGAAGAGAGTCATGCCTCCAGTCTGGAAAACCCTGGATTCATCACCACTCTTGTGGATATCCACGCCGATTTCTCTGGCGCTGAGGTCCGAAGTGAAGCCACTTGTCAACCAAAGCGACCTTCAGCAAATGGGGATGCTAGAGATTCTCTTATCTACGATCATTCAAGTGGAAACTCGGCCAGCCCTTACTCCTATATTGCACCTTGTCAGTCTAAAAAAGTAGATCTGGGCAACGAGTACTCGAAGCTGGCCAAAAGATCAGTTTTAGAGGCTGAGCCCGGAGCCCACCCGACCTCCAGCGTCGACGCGGAAGGATCTTCTCATTGCGCTGCGGGATGGGGCTCGGACGCTCCTACCATGGAAATAAGACCGAGATACGACAAGAGACCCGTGACGATTCCGTCACTGCGAGACAAGAGACACGTGACAGAAAGGGAAACCGTACACAGGCAGGCAAGTCCACAAATTTCTTTTCTAAACCCTGCAGAAACTAAAGGATCTTCTCATTGCGCTGCGGGATGGGGCTCGGACGCTCCTACCATGGAAATAAGACCGAGATACGACAAGAGACCCGTGACGATTCCGTCATTGCGAGACAAGAGACACGTGACAGGAAGGGAGAACGTACACGGGCAGGCAAGTTCACAAATTTCCTTTCTTAACCCTGCAGAAACTACGTTTTGTAAAAACATTGTAAAGTTGCTTTAAAAAAATTGAAAGCTGTTTCTTTCGAATGAAGAAAATTTGCTTCTTAGTCATGGGAAAAGGAATTTGTCTTGAATCACTCTCTTCACCCACACAAAATAATGCATTAGTATATTGTGAACTACCGTATATTTTTGTGTGTGTGTTTGTATGTCAATCTGTTTTGCTGTACCATAAACTGTTGAGACAGCTTGTGTCTGCCTTAGTTTATTTTCTTATCTAGTTGTTTAATAGTTTAGCAATGATAGGTATTGAAGCCCTTACTGTTAAAGTCTCGTTCGTTCTTTTCCATTGATTCGCTTTCCTATACGAGTCACTAAATATTCTAAAACCAAAGGCCATGGAAATGTGATTAACACAGTTGTTACAAATACTACCGGATTACTACGCAGTAATACTCGTACAATCATATAAAAAGATTTAGTTGCTTAAACGAAGATGAGAAACACCATACATGAATAAAAAAAGAACCCACTAATAACGAACTTAAAACAATTATAGCTTTCATTCACAATTAATTTATGGAATTTCAATAGTGGGCCTAATTGTTTTGAATCGTCACCCAATGTAGTACATTCATCACTGTAAAACCCACACACCCGCCTGGGGTGAATTTTGTTTGCCCTGCTTATGCGCTGCTCTTCACTTCCAATGCTTTAAGATCGAGATGTAAGCTGTGCTACTGTTATTTTTTTTTTCTACAATCTATGAAAATGGTGTCATGTTGTTGCTTTTTTTAATCTGTCAATTTTGCTCAACTGATGCAACCCATGAACTTAGCTCAGTAGAATGATTCAAACAGCAAAATAAAGGGCTATAACTGTTACAGATTCATTTCTTTCTTATGGTTCTTTCCCTTTGCACATCTTACAAAAATATTACCGCTGCGTTGAAAAAAACAAACAAAACAAAACCAAAAACAAAATCACAGATATAAAACAGTTTCGGTGGTAAGAAAATAACAAAATGTTTATAATGTATAATACAATATTGAAAACATGAAGGAGAATGTTATAAAATACTAAAAACTGGTCACTGGTTGAAGTATGGATTTAAAGAACGTAGAACAGGGCGGATTAAAAAAACAACAACAGGCTATCTCCATTTTTCCGTAAAATAATGCAACTACATGTACTTAAAAACAATTTGTCATTTAGCAGACCTGTTAAATTAACTTAAATCACGTGACATACATTTTTTCTGCGGTTAATCTTCGTATCTGATAGTAAAGTCAAATAATTACAAGGTTTTAAAAATAAGAGCAGTAAGTTGATGCTACATGGTTTCCATGCACATACCTATTTCATATTAAAGTTACTTTGGCAGTAATTTGAATAAACCTAATCGCTCCATTCCACGTTACCATAAAATAAGCACTTTTGGTTCATAATAAGGTCTGGGTGCAAAAGAGCTACCAAAATGGTCCACTATTGTATTCGTTAGACAATAAAAAAAAAACAAGAACAACTTTACACTCTGGATTTTTTTCCTTTTGTCTTCATTGTTAGTTCCTCATGCCCGCCTTATCTGGGAGAGGAAACGTAGCAGAGAGGATCAATAAAGGCAAGAAGAGCAAGGCTGGCTCTATGAAGCCTGGAAATGGGCGCAGGGGACTTAAATCACTGCGTTTTCCGCCACAACACCGGATGCTACGCCATTTTCAAGTATCACGTTACTTCCGGTTTCTGGTTGTGGCTAGGAATAGATTGTGGGCTTTGTGGAGACCGGGTTAAATAAAACCTACAGTGTGTGCTGTGCTTCAACTATCTATTTAGATTGAGCCTTCATTATTCAAGTCGTTTGTTTTTTGTATTATATGAAAAAGAACACACGTACTGTACCGAAACAATTCGTGTCTTCTTTCTCTACCTCTAGAGTTCCTTCTTTCTCTATATCTTCTTAACCTTCTCTCTTTCTCTCTCCCCGCACCCCCCCCCCTTGCTATTCCGCCTCTGCTCCTACCATTTCTTTTTTTTCTTTTCCATTTCTCAATTACCTATCTCTCTCCAGCCCTCTCGTTCTTTTGATTTCCCTCCCAAACCGATCTATATAAAGAAATTTTAGACATAGATATGTTCGACAAAACTTTCAACTGGGGAAAATAGATCGATTTGAAATGAAGATTAAATATTTTCATACTCTCTCGTGGCAAAAGATAATGATAGATCAGAGAGAAGTAATCTGAGCCCTGCTGTACATAGACGGCCTATTAATCGTGACAGCGTCTTATTCAGCTTTGTAAATTGGAACATACCGCTAATTTGAAACACACTTCTTCGTATCTGCCACTTGTATCTTAATCTTCCCATTTATATTTTTCCACTCTGTCTGTATATCTGTCTACTCTCTCTCTCTCTCTCTCTCTCTCTCTCTCTCTCTCTCTCTCTCTCTCTCTCTCTCTCTCTCTCTCGTTCTCTCTCTCTCTCACTCTTTTCCCTCTCTCTTTGCCTACTTCTCTATTCTTTTCTATTCTTGTTATGTCTCTCACTCTCATGTTTATTCTGAAAAAGGTACATACTAGCTTTTCCTCAGGTGACCAACTGGACTTACTCAAACGCTAACATTGTGGGCTGATTGACGTAAACATATAAACAAACCTCCCGCCCGCTGTCTCGTCGCGAATACTTTAGGTACACAATGGCGCCGCCATTCAGGCGCTGGCCCTTTTCCCTCAAATGTCGATGCCATAATTATGGAAATAATAAGTTTTGACTCACTAAAACAGAAATAGTGTTCTTATATAAATTGTGGTTCCGTAGTGAATGTGGTGTAAAGAAACCCTCTGAAGAAGTTAAATAGGTTTTGAAAATAAATCTTTATTGAGGTCTTTAATATCGGGATAAGTGGTATCCTTCGGTTTATTTTCATTGGTCAGGATTGTTAAGTTACCACTTAAGTGGCTTTGTTGTTGCTTGCTTGCTTTAATCGTTAAAACGTGGGAGCCTTAAAATAACTAGTAGTCGATAAAAAGATTGCTTGCTTGCTTTAATCGTTAAAACGTGGGAGCCTTAAAATAACTACATGTATGAATTTTAAGGTTTGATAAACCGACAGCTCCTAATTTTGTTTAATCATAGCTACATTTTAGGAAAGGGTACGACTTGTAGCAACATTTACAAACAATGTCGAATCGGATTTTTAGAAGGCTGTTACGCATACTTAGGAGGTTTAGAAGACATTTTGATGAGTGTTTGTTTTTGTTTACACAAAACATATTTATAAAGAAATTTCCCTTTTTTCTTTTTTTGATTTTAAATTTTTAGCTCCTTTAATTCCTTTTATTTCGAACCCAAAAGCCGAAAGTCATTAAATCTTTTACATTAATCTGCCTTAAAAAAGTTACTCATCACCGGAACCGCAAGCTCTAAAGCTCTAAAATGTTTACTGAATTACATACATCGAAAACCTTGACAGAATGTAATTTCCTTTGAATGTTTCAAGCATATGTTTGCTGAGGGGGAAAAAAATACATCAAATAATGTAAAGAAAAGAAAAGACGATCTCCATCTAGATCTATGTTGTTGAAACTGACTTTAAATAGCTCATTCTTAATTTGCGCATGTCCTGCACGCTTGCTCTCCCCCTGAGCGGTCAAGAGTTGAGATCGCTCACCCCTGATGGCTGTTGAGCTGCCTGGACACTATAGACCTCCCCCCCCTCCCCTTCTCTTTGGACATGGCTCACCTTCATCGGTGGACCTGTGAGTGGTCATTGAGTGACCGTTCCGAGGACTGACGGGTCCATACCAGTGCCTACTAAAAGCGCTATCAGCTGGAGAGATGGTTCTGGCCTCTCTCTTCCCATGTCGTACTAGATCCAGGCTTGGCGAAGAGGGTGCCTCAGCGAGACGGCCCATACGGGAAAATGGTTTTACATGTGTCTGAGAAAGATCATGAAAAGTTATTTCTTAGAATAAAAAAAACAAAAAAACTCACGGTGATATTATTCCCTTAGAGCAGCTGTGTGTTCGCAACGCTGTTTAATATTTTTAAAATTCTCTTTAGCGTTTTCTTATCTACCTTTTCCTTTACTTATTTAAATTTAGTATTGATTGGAGCATTAATAAAAAAAAGAAAAAAAAATTCAGCAATTTAAGACATCATTCAAATTGGAAAAAAATAATACAAAATTAATCATGATCTCTAACAGTCTAGTGGGCTATTCTTTTTTAATGCTCTATACTGAGAATAAATCTGTTTGAAGTCCCAGATTTTTAATTATCAATATGGATCTATTTTAGGTATTGATGATCTCTGGTGTGATCTGGAGAAAAATCCAAATTATTTGCAACTCTACAAACTCTCTACTTACATTGTTAAGTCTCATACTAGTACATGCATTTCTTTTTTCTCTCTGTCTCTCATGCCTGCATGTTTGTCTTTCTTAAATCTTTTTTTTTCTCGACAGTATGTTTGTCTGTCTGTCTGTCTGTCTGTCTGTCTGTCTGTCTGTCTGTCTGTCTCTCTCTCTCTCTCTCTCTCTCTCTCTCTCTCTCTCTCTCTCTCTCTCTCTCTCTCTCTCTCTCGCCTTCTCTCTCTCTCTCTCTCTCTCTCTCTCTCTCTCTCTCTCTCTCCATCGCCTCTTGGTCTCTTTTCCTCTTGAGTGATATCACAGTAGCATCACCCACTCCCACACAGGGCCACCTCTAGATTCTAGATCGGATCTTGGAGAGGCAGGGTGTGGAGAGACGGGTCGTGACTGCGCACATCAGAGCGCACCGATCACAGATCTTCCCCAGCGAGAGAGTATACGTTTTCAAACAGCAACAGTAACAACAACAACAACAACAACTGCTCATAGATTTTGAATTGAAATAACAAGACATCCTTGGGAGACCATGACTACAGTCACTTCATGTACCTCCATTTCTGGCGTGATATTGACTTGTGTAAGTTTAATCACTGCGATTCTATCTTGGAGCATTACTTTAGGTGGACCCCTTTTTTCATCATAATTATTACATTCAATCCCATTATTTCCCTTTTCAAGGTTGCATTGGTGTAACAACTCCAAAGATTTATTTCAATTGCTTTTGAAATTCTTGTAACACTTTTTTATGTAACCAAATATTTTTTTTTTAACAATTGTTTTTTAAACCGACAGCTTGTTCGTTAAAAGACGCGTATGTACCTCTCTCTCTATCTCTCTCTCTCTCTCTCTCTCTCTCTCTCTCTCTCTCTCTCTCTCTCTCTCTCTCTCTCTCTCTGCCTCTCTTTTTTTTCTCTCTCTCTCTCTCTTCATCTCTGTCTGTACATCTCTGCATGTCTGATTTTTTCACCTCTCTATTTTTTCCATTGATTTTCGTTTTTTTTCTGCCAATTGACATTCAATTGGTTCTTGCCAACAAGCCGATTTCTCTCATGCCTCATATTCTTTAGGTGTCAGCATCATTCCATAGCTCTCACAGCAGCAGCAAGGCCAATTCGGTACCACTTAACGACATGCTCTGCTAAAATCGAACTGGCGACCTGGCCGAGCCAGGCTCTTCCCATTCTGCCAATGACCCAGGTCCCCCCTGCTTCAGCCCCATCAATCTCTCGCAATGCAATCGTGTCCTTCTAGATCTAGCCGGCTACTTAAATCTCCTGCCTTCAATCTCGGCATTAAAAGAGCACGGAGCACTGAGGTCAACTGATAGACTTAGGCAGAATCTGGTGAAGGTCGGAGGGATTTGAAAAGAATAGCTGTTAGCCTGATTGTAGAAAAAGGGAAAGATGAATAGCTGTTAGCCTGATTGTAGAAAAAGGGAAAGATGGGAGGAGTCGCACTTGAGTGTCTCAAACATATAGACCAAAGGTCATGAGTGAAAGTATCGCGGGACAAACAAGACAGGGATTGAGAGAGAGAGAGAGAGAGAGAGAGAGAGAGAGAGAGAGAGAGATGAGAGAGAGAGAAAGTCAGTGTGTGTGAGAGAGAGATAAAGAGGCACCCACACAAAGAGGAAGGATGAGAGAGGGAGAGGCAGAGAGAGAGAGATGGAAAAGACTGTTATCAATATCGTAGTTTTTATAAGCGAATTGCTCAAAATTATGGTAAATCTTGTGATCTCAGTAGAATGCGTTATTTGATATTAATATATAACTCAAGTTTAAAAAGTGCGTGCTCTCTAGGCTAAGATGGATAACTAAATTTATTCAAATTTGTGACATATATGGTTTTTCCATCGTCACCTTTCAGACTGTCTGATATCGAATTACCTGGAATTTTCGTGTTAGGCAAACTTTCGCATCGGTGAACCAGAAAATTATTGGAAATTTCTAGACACTTGTCTGACTGACTTGACTGTTTGGATTTAGCAAAAAAACAGTCAACGAATAATTAGTTATCAGTTCATCTGAAGAGACCCTTAGAGGCTGACATCATGATAAACACTCATACCATTCGCAGTCTGGATCCATATCTCGAGGGCCGGAGATAATTTTCTCAATTTCTCAAAATCCCCAAGAAATCTTAGAGACAATTCGTCAGGAAAGGATTTTTTATTGACAAGCCAGCTCAGTTGATACCACATACCACCGACTTTTGATCTCCCGGTGACTTTGGTTAATTTAAGTAAGTGCTGAGAAAATTGACGTGGGGAAGATTGCTCTTTTAAAGTCATTGATTAAATCTCATCACTTTTTGGCAGCAGTGGTCGAGTCTGGTTGGTTTTAAGAAATTCAATTCTGTATGAAAAGTGAATCCTAGCAGGTATTCCAATGAAACACAAAGGGGACTAATTTTACAACCTCACAGCTGATTAAAACTTCTACGAGATAAAATTGTTCTAGAGTAGTGATGAACAAGAAATCAATAAGGTAGTCAGATAGACAAAGAGAAACTACGTGATGAGAAATAAAGACATGGAGAAAGTGAAGGGAAAGGTGAGAAAGAGAGGACAAGAGAGATCTATAGAAAATTCAAATATTAATGCATATACATAGAGAGGAAATGAATTATCCCAAGAGGTAGAGTATGTTTATCTCTCTCTCTCTCTCTCTCTCTCTCTCTCTCTCTCTCTCTCTCTCTCTTTTTTTCTTTCTCTCTCAATCTCTCTCTATCGCTTTCTTTTTTTCCTGGACATAGCAATTTATATAGAAACTTCACGAACCTGCTCTTACTAAAACATCGTCCTGTTTAATTGTTATTTATACTTCACTACAAAACTCTTAAAAAAATAAGTACAACTAAGTATAGGTAGCTTATTACCACTGCAAATAACTCACCTTTATCATTCAATTAGCTATTACAATGTTGGAACTCGTGTACTGCCGAACGAATATAAAAAAGGAATATCTTTATGACATGTTACATATAATTTAAAAAAGAGAGGACCTATAAACTAAATGTATAGGAATATCTGCTTGAATACGTATGATCGGTGCAGGAGGCTAAACAGGGTATTCCAGATCGCCCACTGACGAGGGTAGAAGTATCATAAAGATCAGTTTGAAAGCGATCTCAAGAGTCAGTTAATCTGAGTGTGATTGACCAAGAGTTTTTTAGAGTGTGATTGACATGTCAGACACGGCTCTCTTCTGTCTTATCGGCTCTTTATCTCCGGATAATTTGTAACAACGTCTTGATGGAACACTTTTCTCATTACCTTATCAAATCTTTATACAGTATTTTACACTATGTTACAGAATTGTTTACTCTTTTGGTTAATTAATGTCCACCTTCAGGATCTGAGATATTTTGCAACCAGCTACAAAACTAACCCTTGACAATTTTACGTGCTAAGATTTAGGGAAAACCATTACACCCAACGTAAAAAAATCGTAACGTGTAGGTAATAAAACAGTTTCGTAGATAGTTATCACTAGTTTCATAGTGTGTCGTTCGTGCATTTTTAAACAGGTAATTTTCCATTTCTGTGTCTAGTCAGCGCAATACACAAAATCAGCAAAAAATATAACTTAATTTCACGAAGACCGTTAAAGTTGAGTTGAAAGGAGTGGCGTGAATGAGAAGGTACAATGTTAGTTCTGTTAGACTGTTAGCTCTTGCAGTCACAATAAACTCAACGCCTTGCCTAAGGAGATGCAAATTGGAAGGCTGTGATGTTGCGTTGACTTGATGATTAGATTAACTTGTCGCGGGATCCCTTCTTGGCCAGATTTCACAGGCATCCAGTGGGACCCAGACTGGGGCAAAGGGCCCAGCATGCCTTTTTGAATAAGCTCGCCTTGGGCAGTTTTCATCCACAATGAAGCGTTATCGAATCGGGCTGAGATTGTTTGCACTATCCACCCCGAAAAGGTGATACCCCTATAGAATAAAAAAAGATGGGATGGAAACAAGAATTTAGAAAAGGTTATGTTGGTATTTAAATCTAGGGTTTAGGCTTTAAAACGGAATCAAATTGTATTTTATGTGCAGTGAGAATCTTTATTTCATTACGTTAGGTTAGTTTTATTGTATAGCTATCTTTTATCACGTTTAAGCGCAAATATATTTTTCTTTTCATTGAATAGCAGACTCCTTCTGTTATTCTATTTTTCTCTCTTATTTTTTTCTTTATATCCGTCTCCTGATTTTCGACCTGTTTCTCTTTCTCTCTTTTTTTTCTGCTTTTTATCATATTTCACACACAATCTCCGTCTCTCTTTTTTTTCTGCCTGTCTGTTTGTTTATTCTTATATCTGTCTGTCTGTCTGCCGGTCTGTTCGTTTTTCTATCAGTCAGTATGTCTGTTTATATGTGTGTATGTCTGTTTGTATGTTTATCTCTCTTTCTGTCTGTATGTCTGTCTATTTGCCTATCTGTCAGTCTCTCTCTCTGTGTCTCAATTTGTCTTCCTGTTTGTCTTTTTGTCTGTTTGTCTGTCTGTCTCTGTCTCTCTCTATGTCCTCTCTCTCTCTTTCTCTCTCTCTCTCTCTCTCTCTCTCTCTCTCTCTCTCTCTCTCTCTCTCTCTCTCTCTCTCTCTCTCTCTCTCTCTCTCTCTCTCGATTTTTTTTCTTCATTAGTTCTAGTTCTCATACAACTAATATGACCACTGCTTTTTGCTCCGGCTTTCTCCCCCTTCCTAGTCCCTTTCACATGCCCAACTTATTTATAAATCACTCAGTAGTCATATCTGTCTGTCTTCGCCTCATGCATGTATTAATGAGTTATGAACATTTAAGGCCGGGCAAGGTATTCTCACTCCAATCACAGTCACTTCGGGCCATGACTGAAACTACTTGTAGAAGTGCTAGCACTAGATGCCCCCTATTAATCAGCTGTGAAATACATCTATATAAATGGCATATTGGGTGACATCTTCAAAGTCCTCTTAGACGCCTACTTGTACATGTATTTGAAGCTACCTGCCAGAGTGTTTTTATAGAGATGAGCCCATCTGTACAGGATTTATTTGTCATGATCATGGGCTCCTTTCTAACGGAACGTTCACAGTGTCTTGGTTATAGGTCTCCTCTCTGTTCTTCATTGTTTTACAGTATGAACATTTTTTTATTTTGTATTTATTGAAATCCTCTTTCAGTAGGCAGGCAATAACGTTTTTACTATCCTAATTGTAATTGTAAAGGTTTTAACAATTCTACTAAGTAATCGGTTACAATTTCAAGAAAGTGAAAAGCAATTTTTTTTGTTTTAATGTATAGTTATAGCTTAACATTCAAATTTCTACGCAAATTTCTTCAAAGGCAAACAATAATTAGCATAAAAAACACACAGAAAAAACAGGCAACAAACAAAAAATAACCACAAAAGCCCCTCCCACCTACCCAATGAAAGAAGGCCGAAAATAATTTGCGGAAGTTCGAGATATTTTTTCTTGTTACTGCAGTTCCACTGTTACAACCATTGCGAAAAAAGAAATGGGTAAAAGTGCACACACTAGGAAACGCATTGGTAAGATTGATGGGAAAGTTATTGGGCAATCAGAATAGGGGAAATCCAACTCTCTCTCACTCTTTATTTCTCTCTCTTTCTTTCTCTATCTCTCTTTCTCTCTCTCTCTCTCTCTCTCTCTCTCTCTCTGGCTCATTCGCTTCTCGCTTAGAGGATAATTATGAAGAGATAGATCAAAGTCGGCGACAGCGACCGGGGCCAGGCGAACAGATTGTGTTTGGTGTCAGTGACGTAGGTTCCCAGTGCCCTCCCCTCGGTCAGTGATGGAGAACTGGGTTAACTGGGGCCGCTGGCGGAACTTGCCCAGACACAGAACTATTAAATGTCGTTAAAACAATTGTTTGCACATTTATTGATGAGAAATGCTCGACTAACCGTACAAAATATAACAGTTAGTAAAATTTTAAGGAAGAAAAGAAACGCAATACTTGAATAATGTGTACTATTTAAAAGATTCATAGTCTTTGGCATAATTGTGATGCAACGATTACAATTATGTTGATTTGAAATGTAGCACTAAGTATATGGATTCGATTTTACATCTTTTGTGTGAATTGGTGAAGGTTTTTTTCCTTTTCAGGAAGAGGTACAGTTCTTTATAAAAATTTCTTCGCTCGATTTTGGAATCCCTCTAAGACATCTACAAAGACCACTAAATATTAGAATTCGTCTAAAAAATTTACAAAGATCACCCCAAAAAAAGGAAGATTGCTTTTTTTGTATGAGTTCTCTTCAACAAAATTGTATCCCATTCTTTAAAAAATCTGTTAGTATAATGTACAAAACTAAATTAAAATAGAAAGTTCAGTTAAGTGTACACATTTCAGCAGATATAACATTTACAACGATTAGGCTAAGCTTAAGTGCCAAGTGAAAAGGAGAAAAGGAGATTAAGTGAGGGGAGAAATCGTGTCTTCTTTTACCTCACAGTATAGCAGTACATTGATGCTCCCCCCAAGAGAAGTCGTCACAAAGTCTTGTCTAAAAATACGTACATTATTCCCAAGATCTCAAGTCCTCTTGATGTCCTAACTAAATCTCTTAAAGACCAGAAACTTGCCTCGTTCATTAGTTGGAGTAGCGGTTTTTGGTCACGATATCTCGAGCGTGCTGTTGACAAAGAGACTTGAAAGTCATAACAAGCTCAGGAAAACAGATGAGTTTAGTGCGAACATCTGAACAAGATTTACGGAAGCAAAATATGTAAAAAGAGTTGTGGACAACTTCCGGATACACGCTGGGTTTGGAGAATAACGAGATAGTTATTTCTAACTTGTTAGTGATTGCTTGTTACGAGTGTTAAAAGGATGGAAGGAATTGTTATGTTGGGGTTGGTAAATATAAAAACAATATTTATTTTTGTAGACGAGGTCTAAAATTGTTAACATTCGTTTATTCATTTTTTAATTTTTTAATTTTTTGTTTTGCTTTTTCGGGAAAAAAGGGGGGGGGGGGTATTTTTAGTTTTAGATTTGTTTCCTTTTTTAATAGCCTACTTCATTATTTGTAACTGAAAGTGTAAAATGATACTGAGATAGCGTGTAGCCAAGCGTAATAAATACGCCGCTTTATACGAGGCAAGTGTAAACCAGATCAAATCGCCCCCGTCTTTTATCTCAAAATAATCACTATGTAATCGAGCGATCCATTTTAGTGAAAGCTAAAGTAAACCCAAGTTAGTCCGTGTTGCCCGCCAACCGATACAACGGTTTCTTTTTGTTTGAACATTTTGTGATGGCGGTCACGGGATGATTAAAATTAACATGTTCGTTATGAAACTTAGTCACTAAGTCTGCGATTCAAAAATCAAATCACATCCAGAGCTTTTTAAAAGACAAATTAATTGACGCTTGCTCAAAACAGCGGCACTTACAGTTATATAGACGACATAAATAATGATTGTATGGGTTACGAAATTTTGTTAACCTGATGAGATAAAAATGAAGTATCATTTACTTAGCATCATGTAAGCGTTATGAAGAACTACTTTTCAAAAACCAAGTAACAGCTTCCACATGGTGTTTTTTTTTTCTTCTAAAGTCTGTTGGTCACTCTCTACACCTCAAAACGACGCTCTATAATTCATTTTCACCACTCATTTTGTCCTCTTAACGTTTCAGGTTTTTTTTTTTAACTTTGCACTCTCTATACCCTTCTTGTATTCCGAAAGGATCCCTATCTGTGCGGGGTCATCGCAGCCAATCAGCGTGTGACGTTGACTCGATAGAGCGTGTCCCTGTTTCAGGGCAATTGCTGAATAATTATAATGTTTCAACGGCACAGCTTCTGGATATCTAGTCGCATAATTCACTAATGTCAAATTATGTCGAAAGTTGATTATGTTTTCTGTTGTTTTATACTTGGTAGATCCATTATTGACCTGAGTTGTTTTCTTACTGCTTAATTGCCTATTTGTCGCTGTCAGAAATTCATCTTCTTCCTTCGACAGTTCATTCAGAGATTTCAGCTTTTTCTCTCCTAAGTGGACTGATACATGTTCCGGACAGGCATCCGTGAATTGATCTCTAACAAAAAAGATCTCGAAGATCTTCGTACTCCTCTTTTGTCTCCGACAGCTTTACCCATCTTTCAAGGTAAGTTTGAGCCTCATGACGAACGTGCAAGGATTTCCCTTTCCTCCGGCCTGCACTGACGAAACATCATACGAGAATCCATCAGTCAGGTTTTAGCGCTTCTGTAATGCCAACTTGATGTTCTGATAAACTTTAGCTTCCTCTGTTGGCAATCTAAAAAAAACAGCAGTCCAATACGCGCCCATTCAACAATGCATGTCTAGATCTATATTGAGTCTAAATAACAGCGCTCACTGCGGCAAGATGTCATAACATTACCAGAACAATAGCCACTCCTGTCTCTAACGTCAACCAATATTCAAATCGCGCTCCGCTCTTATATACACAAGACGCAGATCTAGAAATCTCTAGGTCCGTCTACCTTATTCAAGAAAATTCTAGAAAAGGTCTGACCTCTAGATTACATAATTGTTTAATAACACTGCTCAACCCTGTCTTTTTAATCAAACTTGAGTAGTTTTTAGAAACTATTAGGTAGATCTAGACTCCAAGCCTTTTACAGCCGATTTTGAGAGCACAAATCACACAGTAATACTAGCTTAGTAGCGTACGCGTTAACAATGTCACAGAGTGTCCTCGGCTCAGGGCTAAATATAGTCGTGTAGTCAGATTATTGCCATGTCCTGCGGCTTGATAACAGGTTCTTGTGAAGCGACCAGGCATCGTTACAGGCCAGAAGTCAGGCATTATCGCCAAGTCCTATCGAGAAATCGAATTTTTTCCTCACAGCTAACGGGCTTGGGTGGATGTCGCTGGTCGCAGCGTCCACGCACACAAGTGGACAGAGGTTAATGGCTGCTTCTACTGGTCAGCTTTAGTGTCAGATAGTCCAGGAGTCCGATAGGCTTCGGCCAGACAAAACCTTTATCGCTCGATCAAGTGGAAAGACCCAGTGTCTCTGGTAGTATTGAGGAACATTAAAAAATTTCCCAGCTCAGCTTAGGAGATTGAAAAGTCGTGTACTTAAAAAGCTGTCTCCGGAATTCGAAATTTATAAGGCAATGGTGATCGAGGTACAGAAAATATTAAATACATGACTTTGTTCATCCTTTGATTTCTCATAATGGTCGTAATTTATGTTAAGCATCCGTGTTGCCAATATAAGTTAATTAAAAACATAATTGATCATAGATCAGTGGGAGTAATTTTGTATACGTGTGTGGGTGCAGTCATAAAAGTTTGTTTTTAATTAGTTTTGTATGGTGTTCTTATAAAACGAATTGAAAATAATTGTAATCCAATGCACCGAGTACTCGTTAACCCATAAAGTTAAAAGGGGATAAAAGGCAGCTGGGGATGTTTAAGCTTTGGATGATGTCCAACTATGACATCACACAAAGTCAACTTGTCAGATCTGTTGCTGTGCAAATTTTGAAATGATTCTATTGATAGGGCTTTAGTAACTTCACTTTAATCATAGCCTTAAGACTTTAGTCGATTACGTTTTTTATCTGCAGGCATGTATTTATGAAAAATTCAATCTGTGTCCGTAAAAAAATCCCTTAATGTATATATGATCCAGATTTAATCCTTGCTATTTTTGTCTTCTATTCTCTCACTTTCTTTACCTTAAAAAAATCTTAATTATTTAATTTAAATTGTACTCTCACGAATTGCTTATTTCTATTTCGTTTCAAATCATTCTAAATCATCAGCGTCATTTTACCTCACCAACAATTAATTCATTACACAACATACATTAAACACTGTTATTCAATTTCTGATGAGCTAAAACTCTTATACCACTCAACATAATAAGTAATATAATCTAAAAACGAATGAATCAAGCCTCATTCAAATATTAATTACAGTGCTCAAAGAAGAAGTGTTGTTTTGTGATGTATGATAATGTTTATAACTTCGACACTTAACCGCAACTTTTTCCATTTTCTCGCAACTATTTTAACACCTATATACCATCGTGCTCCATTTTCAAAGCAATTTCATGACAAACGCCATCTAAGAGGCCTCGCGTGTCACATCAAAGAGGCCTTTCCGACACCGAGAAGCTGACACATTAATCTTCAATTTATTTCTATTGATTCTTATCTTTTTTCATTAAAACAATTAGGAAGAGATTTGTCTTTAGTAAACTATTTGAGCTAGAACTCAGGGATTTCACTGGTTTGTTTTCAAGAGAAGGAAAAATTATTGAAGACAGAGTTGGAAGCAATCAGTGGGTAGACGTAGACAGACAGATAGAGAGACAGGCAGGCAGACAGAGAAAGACAGAAACAGACAAAGAGGTTGAGAAAGACAAACACAGAAAGAGGTAGAGAGAGAGAGAAAGACAGAGAGGGAGGTAGAGAGAGGCAACCTACAGACAGAGATACATACAAGCAAAAAGAAAGAGAGACAGAGAGATGTAGAAGAAGGGATGGGGGTTGGAAATAGAAGAAAATGGTAGGATAGTAAAATAACAAGAGAGAGAGGAAGTGAAGGCAAGGAGAAAAGGAGATATTTCAACGATTCCGATAAGACATGTTATGCTATGATTTTAAGCTGCGGGTGTGTCAAGTTTAGAATATTGTACTGGTGACATAAAATCGATTTGTCCTGGGCAAACAATATGATGTTTTTTGCAGTATGGATTTAACTGAAACTAAACGCTTACTGAAATTCTTCTACTTTAAAAAAATTTTTTTCCCATTTGCGATATACAATAAAAACAAAACTTAGTGGATTTTTGTTAATGTTAGTATAACAATTACGAGGAGGATGATGTGGTGATGATGATGACGATGATAATGATAACAATGGCAATGTCAGTAATAATAATAATAATAATAATAATGATAATAATAATATGATGATGATTAAAGCGAAGACGGTATTTTTTGTACATACAAACCACATCTTCATATACGTGCAGCTTTTTGCAACAGTTATCAGCCATGACAACGTCTTAGTTTTTCTAGGAGTTTAATTGCTCGTGTGAAGCCTATATCAAATCTTAATCTTTAAAAATCATTGATATAGTATCCCGTTTGAGGGCCAGGTAAGGGAAAATAATTATGATCTAAAAATTTATGGAAAACCAGATCTACCATAATCCTAGGCGTTGGCTTAAGCGGTGCTGATCTTGCAGGTTGCTTGGACACGCTGAAGCGACATTATCTCTTTGATTGGTTGATTTGTTGACGAACTGGCAGGTCAGTTCATTCATCGTTGGATTGGTTGACCTCGAGGCTGGACGATGTTTTGATTTATTTCAAATATATTAATTATTTGCCACAAATCGAGCGCCTTAGCTTCAAAGAGCCAGTAACAGATCATCGACCCTGTTTTCCTTAATACAAAATTTATGTGGTTTTAAGAAGATATACACAGTGTCAAATGTGGAAGTGAATAAAAAAAAATAGAGACGAAAGTTCGGGTGCCCTCGCTCATGGTTGACTTAGCTTGAGAACGGCCTGTTATCATTCACACTGCATTGAGTTAGGAAACGATTAGCTCAGTTTTTTATGTGGCTAGGGGAGTGAAGCGTAACTTAAAGAGGAACGTTTGGCTTTTTTCACACACAAAAAAGAAAAGAAAAAAAAATAGACAGATCAGTGATTGACATTCGACTGCCGTTCGAGAAGATTAAATTTGGCTGTGAGCGGGACTGGGCGCAGACGAGAAAAAGCTTTCAGAGTGATGCCCCTTCGCCAAAGTAATACACTGGCTCGCTGGACTCAATTTATTCATGGATACTTTGGAATCATGAGACGTGTCTGCTGTGATAGATTGACAGTCGCAATCTGGTTATACGCGTGGCGATGTGTAGAGACTTTACAGAGCGGAAAACAGATTATTTTTTCTGAAGTTTGAGCGGATAAAGGAGTTTATACGAACTGGAATATATTTTTTTGCTATCGTTGTTTTTTTCCGATTACTGTCTATATTGTTGAACATGGTTTACATAATTTCACGTGCTATGTCCTGTTTTTCCCTTCAATGCACAACGTATTGTCAACAATTGAATTTTTCTCCAGCAAATGGATAAGTGTAGTGTGTAGTGTATTTTTTTCCGTTTCCGAGGGGGGAAGAGGTGTCAGGAGATCCCACCGGGTCAGAGGTCCATTTTCGGCTAAATCTAGACCTAGCTTTTTGTTGTATTGATTTAAATAAAACAGAACCAAGATTTCTAGGTATCTGCGTTAGGGGAAACAATCATAGATTCAGCCTAAATTTATAATTATTGCATGATCAACGAGCTTTAATCACTGGAAGCCGAAGCAGGCGTTGTTACTACATTGTGCCTTCTTGACCAAGACTCAGCGCGCCATAAAAGCAACAAAGCCGCCAATTCGGCTGCCATCTTGAAAATCTCTCGACTCAATGAATTTTAAAAAAAATTCGCCTAATAAAACAATAAAGCGATAAATTTGCATACAACAAAATTGATACATTAAAGAGTAAATTCGCGTCTTCAACTGCCGAAAAGATAAGCCTAGATCTACATCTAAACCTGCGTGTAGATCTAGATCTAGCGTTAGTCCTACTATGAATGAGAAACTAGAATTTATACCCTTAGTACAATGTGAATTCAAGCAAAATTTATGAATTTCCATGATCTATAAACTTAGATCTAATATAGCCGCATCAGCAGCAAAGTGTTCATGTGTGTGTGGCGTAACTTAACTACGCGAGCGTTGTAAAAACAGTCGCATACTACAAACTTAGGCGTAGCAGTTACGATTTTTGCTTTGCGTATTTCAGTTAAAAAATAATCGTGAGAGTTTCATAGGGGCCCGGTCAAGGCTCCATCACCTTCCCATTCTCACCCGTAGCGCGCGAGCTGCGATCGATTTAATCTCTGGTACATTTTGTTTTCTGATAATAATGGGTTCTCAAGAGGACGTAGGGAGCACCAAGATTTCTAGGTACCTGCGTTAGGGGAAACAATCATAGATTCAGACTAAATTTATAATTATTGCATGATCAACGAGCTTTAATCACTGGAAGCCGAAGCAGGCGTTGTTACTACTTGTGCCGTCTTGATCGAGATCATGTGACAACCTACGCGTATCCACTCACATAAATTTACACATGGAGATCAGACATGTGTGAACACTTTTAAAAATCAGCGTGCAAACTACACATGTGTTTACTTGTGTCTATTTGAATATGTGAAAAGTACATGTCGTCTGAACAGAAATAATTCCAAGGACAGACACACCGAAAAATATTTCGCCTGTACAGATCCTAAGACAATGACGTAGCCAATCAGCGCATTACTTTTTCTTAAAACTCAGCGCGCCATAAAAGCAACAAAGCCGCCAATTCGGCTGCCATCTTGAAAACCTCTTGACTCGATTTACAAAAATCGCCAAAAAATCACAAAAAACAAACAATAAAGCGGTAAATTTGCATACAACAAGATTGATGCATTAAAGATTGCAGAATGGTGTGATAATTCCAATCGAGTAAATTCACGTCTTGAATTGCCGCAAACATTAGCCTAGATCTACACCTAAACCTGCGTTTAGATCTAGATCTAGCGTTAGCCCTACTATGAATGAGAAACTAGAATTTATACCCTTAGTTTAGCTACTACAATGTGAATTCAAGCAACTTATGAATTTCCATGATCTATAAGCTTATATCTAATGTAGCCGTTTCAGCACCAAAGTGTTCATGTGTGTGTCTTAACTTTACTACGCGAGCGTCGTAAAAATAGTTGTATACCACAAACTTGAGCGTAGCAGTTACGATTTTTGCTTTGCGTATTTCAGTTAAAAAATAATCGTGAGAGTTTCATAGGGGCCCGGTCAAGGCTCCATCACCTTCCCATTCTCACCCGTAGCGCGCGAGCTGCGATCGATTTAATCTCTGGTACATTTTGTTTTCTGATAATAATGGGTTCTCAAGAGGACGTAGGGAGCTACATTAGGGTTAAAGTTGAAGGGCGCTTTGGATAGTGTGGGAAAATTGAAACATGGCACCCTAATGGGCTTTCACTTTGAAATTAAATAACTCAGATTCACAACATACTTTCGTTAACCCTTTTTCATACAGTAATGTGTTTAATTATAATTTAGGGTGATAAGGGTTTTCTGGAATCGAATCTTTGCCTTCCTATAAAAGTTTGTCAAGTAATCAGGTGAATGTACTTTCCTTGAACTGTAGGTTGAAAGCAAAACGAAAACAACGTTTTAAAACACGGTTTTATATAATAAAATCTTCAAAAAATCGAATCGACGATCTAGGAGAACAGGTAAAATCCAATGTAGTCTAGTATCTTCTTCGCTACGTTTCTTTATGCTTAATTCCATTTGGGGTTTAATAAAGGGTATGTTTAAGATAGAACAGACTTGTGTTTTCTCCTCCAACCAAGTGAAATTATTTGAAACGTTCGGCATGTAGACTAGTTAGGTTTTCATGATGATGATACGTAACTGTACGATCTTATTTGTTAATAACAAAGTTTTCTAAATAGTTCTTATATACTATGGCGGAAACCAAAAGCTGTTTTTTATTGATTTATTGTTTTAAAAAAACTTGAAACCATCTTAGCCTAAGCTCATGTGAAAAAGAAAAAAACATTTTCTTTCTCTTAAAAAAAAAACCACTTTTGCGTGGACAATTTATAGATCTATATCTTTAAAATGAACATTTTATTAGAAAATGATTATTGATAACATAGAAACACTTTAAACGAAAATTTTAAATGTTTCTATTTAATAGTATTTATGTTTATACTTACTCATCTACTTTTGTATGTGTTTTCTATGCATAATTTATAACCTTTACACAACATGAGATTTTTCTTATAAGCATACATTCAGAAATTCGACCTGTGATTTTGTGCCATTATGATATATGTCGAAATTTTACCTTTTTATTTTCCTATCGTTGTAAACTTGTTAATATTGTCTGTTATATGACGAGAGGGATGAATAAAGATTTCTGTAATATGTGTAATGCATTGGCACTCACAAAAGCTGCAATGTTCTGCCCTCACAACATCCATAATTTGTCCCCTCAATGTAACTAGACTGGTCGATAAAAAACAGGGTTTTCTACATAAAGCATGTTGGTAGCAGGTAAATCTACAACTCTTTACGCCAATTAATTGGTTCGCTAAAAGTAAAACTGAGTAATAATCCATTCCTTTTTTATTTCTGGTTATGTCTAGCCACAGAGTTTAATGATTTTGTAAAAAAAATGTTAATGGTGTTCTGTTACGTAGCATCATCATGGAGTGCCGTGCCGGTTGGCGTTGGTGACCATGTCCCTCCACATGTCTGGAATCGCATTTAACAACCAGGATATAACAAGATTGAGACTGCCAATCTAATTTTGCTGCCACCAGTCAATCTTCTTATTCCGTCCCAGCTACCTAAATGTTTGCTTAAATTTCAGTCTGTCGATTAAACAGTTGTTAAGATTGCCATTCCTCCTCCCTACTTCATTTGAAGGTTATGTAAACACTGCTCACCGAAGACACGGTCTTTGTTGTAATGCATATTTTCAGTCTCTTAGCTGTTCATTGAATATGAAAATCATTTTTTTTATTTTCTGTAACAAATGTTAGAGAACATGAAACAGAAACGTTTCTTCAAAAGATGCATGGCTTTTTGTAGAAAAAAAACAGCAAAAAACAAACTGTTCAAACATATTTACGAACTCAAAACACCTAATGAACTTAAAACTTAATCTAAAACATGGTCATGTTCACTTGGAACTTCTCCAAAATTTATTTAGTCTGTCAGGAAATCAGGGAGACGTAAACCTAATACACGTATTTCGTTTATGAAACGGGCGGGTTTTACTCTAAATCTCTTTTATTTCAATGATTATCAACCCCTCTTTAGAGTTCCATGAGCCCAGAATCCAATTTTGACATTTCATCCCACGTTAATACCTACCCTCTGTGCTCGGGCTAGCGTGTCTAGTGTCTGAGGGTCTAAATGTGAGTTAAATCTCCGCCGTCAGTGTACAGGGCATCGCGTGAGCTCATCAGTTTGGGCCGGTATTTCAGCCAACTCTCCGTTCTCCATCTAATCACATTTTATATAGAAATCGCTCGAAACTGAAACTACCATTAGGTGTGAGGCAGTACAGGACCAGGGGGACACAACATCGGTTTTCTTTGAAGTTCCTGGCGCTCTAGTTGCGAAATCGTTAGCAGTGGCTGTTGGATTTTAGAAACTTGATACTATGATAGGAAAAGAAAAGCCATTCGGTACGCAAAAAAGAGTAGGATTTTTATATCGCTCCTCTACATTTTTTTGCTTTCATTTCTACCATGCTCCTTTTTAGAAACTACTTTGATATTCTGGAAACTATTGGTTTTGTTTCTTTGTAAAACCTTTCATTTCACAAAAATTCCGTCTGTGTTCACTCCAATTTTTTTTTATTTTCGGGTGCTAACTCCAGAAAAACTGACGGTGTCGAAGGTAAAACATCAGTAACTGTAAATAGGATCTTCCCAAAGAAGATGCTTCAGTAGATTATAATATAATGAGCACAGACACGAAGAGTCTCAGAAACCACCATGTAAGATCTGAAAGCACGTAGCTTTGGGACATCGAGGATGGGATAAGCAAATAAACCTTAAGTATTATACTCAAAGTCTAAGGGTTGTTAATCTCTTTGCCTCTGTTAACAAAGAACTGTATTTGATATTGGAAGTTGTCCAGTTTATCTATACTAGCTGTTGCAATCGACTGTCATTTCTTAGATCTTTAAACTTAATATGGGAAAATGAAGTAGTTTGCTTAAACTCTACCATAAATGATATCTAACATTTAGAGGTTTGTTGGATGACGAGACTCCTTTAGTAACAAATTGACTTATTCACCTCCTTCGTCAATATCAAACTACGATTTTTATGGGTTTTTAGAGAGGTTTAATTTTTACTTTGATATTTTCTATAGGTAAAAGTTATTTAATATCTTTAGATCCCAGCATTGATCAACAAATTTACGCTTTGGGAAGTTGAGAATTTGTGCGGTACACATTTGAATACAATGTGTAATAATGTGGATTCTAAAGCGATCTCTAAAAAATGTTAATTTTATAATTGCTGTAGGCCTACATTAGCATCGATCTATAGCAAACGAGTCCCTGATCTTTTAAGTCAATTTGCATTAACTTTGGGAATTTTAGATCTGATCTTAGCTGTTGTGATAAAAAAAAATTTGGCTCAGCATTTTTACTTTTTACTATAATAAGTGCGCAGTGGATCTTGCCCTTTGGAGAGAAAGTAATTTCCCACAAGTAAGGATTCTTTTTATTGTGGCCAAATCCATTGATACCATCATTATAGTCTATTCAGTAAAATAAATCAAATATATTTTATTCAATAAATGATGTCACGCAATCAGTCTCTATCAGCCCGTACTGCCACTTCCCGACAGTTCCGCTTGGTGCGGAACCGGGAATTTCCTCAAAGCATCTGAACAGGATTAAACTGGGCTCCAGAGATGTCATCTCTAATCACGCAAGATGGAGAGCTCTCGTTGACAGCTTCCCCAGTCATCGCTCACATAGCGCGCCCCAGGCTCAAGTGGTTATGTCCCCAAAATAGCCCGTCTGTCCCAAGCATCACTGGAGCTGGGTCTTCTAAACTGCGCGCCAGAATTTACAGATTGCGGAGACCAAAGTCATGTGGAACTAAGTAGCCGTGAAAATGTTATTTGGCCGAAGGTGTTGTTTATAGTTGGGAAAAAGAAATGAAAGCTTGAGAAAGTCAGCGTGTAAAAATCTAAGCAATGAAATACTAAATAAAAAAGTCATTTCGAAATAGAAAAGAAGGCAATAAAGTCAACATCCCCCATTACTAACTTCTGATAAAAGTTAGTATGTTGTTCAATACTAGTACATAATTTATCTTTCAATATAATGATATGGCGATGCGGAATTTATTTTCATCAAGTATTGCAAAGCCTTCCTAAGAAAAAGAGAAAACAAATATACAGTCAGAGAGATGAAACAGGGATATACAGACAGAGAAGTAGATTGTGAGAGAGTCCAAAACACTCATTATAGAACCAAACGTATCGTAAAGCAAGGAGTGGAAAACAAAAACAAAGCTCTAAGTTAAATGGAATCACTAGACTGATACCATATAATCAGTAGAGTAAATTATATTGTACCAATTTTATAGTCTCCCTTTGTTCGAATTTATACTTAATCAAGACAAAGCTAGGGATTCCGCTCTCGTGATCATCTGTATAATTTACAGAACTCGAAAAGAATCAGTGATTCTAGTATTCTTTTGTATGTTTTACCCTTATCTTAACAGACACAGTCTTTCGTGCTGATTACTTTTGTCAAAATATCAAAACCACAGTATCCTTAGCTTCAGCGGTCTCTTATTAGTTGATAGTATTTTCTTTATTGAAACTTTAAGACTAGTCAATATTTTATTATTAATTGAGACATGTAATAAATTAAAAAAAAACACTCTTCTAAACCATTTCAAATAGCAATTTTAAAACTATCTTTGTAGAAGTTGCATTCGAAACAGTGCCTCTGATATATACATACAATCATTCTAATGTATTCTTATAATTAAAGATATAGCAATAAATCATACATATTCCCGTGACTTTTGTTCTCTCTGGAGTTAAGTTAAAAAACTGATCCCTTACAGAGCGCTAGTTCCACATTAGTCCCTTTTGATTGACATTAAAATCTCAGGAGTATTTAAGATCCAAGCAGGCTAAGTATATTGAAAATAAATATAGTCAACTGCGAAAATTCAAAAAAATTCCAGTTCTTCGAGATTTATTACAAAGTTTCAGCTTTATTCGCCTGCACCTAGGCGTACATAACTAGGACTCTGTCTCGTCCATGTGATCTCTCAGGTCTACACACATCATGTCATCCAGAGAGTTTAATTAACCGTAGTCCGGATTATGTTTATGTTTGCTTTCTGGATTGGGTTTTACAATTTTTTTTCCTTCGTCTGCTTTGCTTCTCTTTTTAGAAATTGTCTCTTTGTGATGGAGATACCCTTTGTGCCATTGTGACAAGTGCCGAAAGCCGTGTATACCTTTGGCATTACGAGTCGGACGTGGCCTTCTACCACTGCCAATCTTCGTGAAGTTAAATCCGGAGAGCTTTAGGCCGTCTTGACAGTAGTTTTAGTGTCCAGTGTCTTGTGTTTCTGTACAAAACCGTATAATGCTCCTTGACTTTGAATTCTTGTAGCGTGTATCTTGATAGATATCACAGCTTCCAAGTAGATCTCTTAATATCCTTTGTTTTCTCTGTTATCCTCCATCATTCGATGCCCTTTGTGTCTCGTTTTTACGTTTTTACATTGAAATCACAATGTGTAATTATCATCACTCTATAATTAAATGTCACCATTTCTTCACACCATAAACATCGGAAAGAGTATGCTTTACACCGCTCGCTTTCATTTAAAAAAGGGTATTTTTATGTTGAAAAAACACTGACATTAACAAGTTATCCAGCATGATTAAAAATGATAACAATGAAAAAAATTAGCAAAAATAAATAACCACAACATCAACTATAGAAAAACAGCAGAAAAAGATTATAAATCCCAACAAGACATCTGTCAGATTATATGCCATTCTAAAAAAAAAAAACACCTGTAGAAAGAAGTTTGATATTTGTCTAATCCCATCTTTTTCTTCGCCCACCTCTGTCAATATCACATTTTTTCTCTATAATCTCTGTCTCCTCTGTTTTACCTCTTAAATAAGTTCCATGTAGTTTTTTTTGTTTTGTTTTTAAATTTTATCTAATAAGAAACAAACCTAGAGTATCTATCTTTATATTCTTTGTCACTGCTCATATTTATCCCTTTTCTACATACGAGTATTTTCTCTTTATATCTGTCTGTCTATTCATCTATCTATCTATCTATCTATCTATCTATCTATCTATCTATCTATCTATCTATCTATCTATCTATCTATCTATCTATCTATCTATCTATCTATCTATCTATCTATCTATCTATCTATCTATCTATCTACCTATCTATGTACCTAGCTATCTATCTAGCTGACTATCTATCTCAATCACCTACTTTTTACATCCATTAATCTTAGAAGAAAACCCATTGAATTGGCGTTCGACTACAAAAAGCATCATTTTTTTCAATTCAAACGCCAAACTAGTTTCTGGATAATTTTTTCTCCATCAAACCCTTTTTTTACGTTGTTGACTGTCAACTAAGATTAACCCACGTACAGTGTCTTACTATTTCTTTTGCATTCTTAATATCAATTATTTGTTTCAAACTGTCTACCTTTCTAGACATATTTATCTCTGACCATCGACTTTCTATTTACATCTGTCTCTATCTTTTGTAGAATGATTTAAAAAGAAACAATCAACGCACGTATTGCTCATCAATCTGACGGCTTGGCTCACTGTGAAGTTTGTTTCTCTGGAAATCGATTTTTCTCTGCCCCTTCTGTGGCTACAGTGCATCTTTTCTGTTCAATTATCACTGTGATTTCACTCCTATTTTTATCTCGCGAGTGCTTGTTATGGTAATAACCTAGTGGTTAATTAACATTGTTCGGGAGGTATTTATGTTTAAAAAGTCATTTTCAACAAATGTATGAAATAAATTGAAGAGAGTAGTTACAGAAATAAAAGAATTTTTTAAAAAATCAGAAAAAAATGAA
Source organism: Elysia chlorotica (assembly GCA_003991915.1). NCBI lineage: Eukaryota > Metazoa > Mollusca > Gastropoda > Plakobranchidae > Elysia > Elysia chlorotica. The sequence goes on from RQTK01000100.1 coordinate 414,060, forward strand.
TGCTTAAAAAAAACAAGAACACTGGAAATTTCTTTCCACGTGTTAATAGAAATATATTTTGTAAGTTTAGCTCCGTTAGGTTTCCTGGAGAATTCTATTCGAAAAAGAGGGCACCGAACGAGATTCGAACCGCTGTGAGGCCAGAGCGCTATCCGCGGACACCATTGTTTTCAAGGTGTTGCAGAGCTCTAGGTTCACACAATCATAACGGATGACGTCACCACGCCCCTTACAGGAGTCTTGGTAACTCCGCCCTGTCTCGTGTGTGGCAGCACATAAAATTGTCAGACGTCCGTCTTGGGGCCCGTTCACAATATAGCCTGTATAGTGCTGATGTTGGACGTTAAAACAAACTCGAACTCAAACTCTTTAGCCCCTTAGGTATGGAGTGTTCTCAACGCCCATTGGCTCCCTAAGTCTCGGATAAAGCTTTGATTGGACGCTGTTGCAGATTCCCTTATCTATTGTCTCCGTTTTCGCTACCGGGCGAGCTGTTGCGAGGCCTCCAATAATATGCTGGTTTCAAGCCTTTTCTGAAACTGCGAACGCGTGTACTTGGTCTGAGTTGTTCTATTATTATCAAGAAAATTTTTCAAAGGCTAGCTGGCTAGGCCAGGTTTATTTTTTATTCTAGCCCTATCTGTTTAGTCTTAATTGGAGAATCATGTACCAAGAAAAGAGACTTGTGCAGTCAAGTCTCACTGTTGATTGTTTTTTTTGGGAAATGAAAAGCGTAGGCAGAAAAAGACTTAAGGGGAAACAACTTTAGGTGGCAAGTTCCACGCGCTACTTTTGCGTAGTGTTAAATACAATTTTTTCTTTATAACTCTAAACAATTCTTAACTCTTGAAAGCCTTTCCTGATTTATTTGAAACCCAAACTTTTAAATTAAAAATATTTACTGTCTCATGTAGATAATCCACATATATTTGGAAAAATATTTTTGTTAGGTAATTCGTAATGTTTCTCTCCATGTTAATTCTTATTTTAGACTCGTTTGATATTTTTAAGTTGGGAGAAAGTCCACGATTTGTTTCCTTTTTCCAGCATACAATTTAACTTCTATTCATACTAGAAGTTGGAAAACATTTATATTATTCTTACTTTTGATATATTGGTGTAAATCACAGTTAGTTTATGTTTTATACTTGAACAAAATTATTGATTTAGTTTTGTCTACAAAATAGTTATATCAAATTAGTTTGTATTAAAAAATTACTTCATGATACTTCGGTTGTAGGCAATAACTAAGGATCAATTTAAACGGTTTGCTTTAGACTGGTGTACAGATAAAAGTGCAGGAATGCTTTGGACATAATTTTAAAACAATTATTTTAAATTATGTTCTCTATGTATTTAAAAACATAAATTTATAGACATGAATAACGTATTGCCGTAATGCTAATATAAATCTGACATACAGAAGAGAAAGTAAACTAGTATGCTAGGTTTGACCTGAGACTGCGGATAATGGGATCTCGACTACCTCATTATTTCTGGAACAATCACAAAGACAGACATCTTGTGATATTTTTTCCCTCTATGAAATCTTTCATCCTCCGTTAGGTTCATTCCTTTGCTGGTCGCTCACCATGTGCTACCCGTCATTAGCAGGAAAAAGGATGACGGATCACAGTGTCGGGCCCGTGTCGAGTCGGGCCCTGTGTGAATAGAGATGAATGGGAATGTGATTGACATCAGTTCTTCAGCCTCGGAGATTAGATTTGGCTTTCTGTGACGACACTCGTCGCCTGTCAGTGGAGTCTCCGGCGGCTGTCTATGATTATGATAGAGGCTTAACACTCGAGTTTTGTTTTGTTGTTGTTGTTGTTGTTTTTGTTGGTGGTGGTGGTGGTGGTGGTGGTGTTGCTATAACCGACTTATTACTGGTTATGTGTTGTATTTATATTACATATTATGTTAGGCAATACTTTGTGTTACTCTGATATGTATGTATATATATATATATATATATATGGTTGTGTTTTGATCAAACGACATTGCTTTGGGACTGAACCACGCCAGGGATACAGTAGATTATTAGCTTTTACCACACATGTCCAGCGTTAGGGCATTCGGTGAAGAGAGACTATGGATTAATGTTTAGAGGAAGAAAGAGATTGAGAGAGAGAGAGAGAGAGAGAGAGAGAGAGAGAAGGGGGGGGGGTTCAGGGAGGGGAGGACGAGAAGCGTGGAGGAGGGATTCCTGGAAAGTTAAAGGGTACGTTAAACTTTCCTCCAAAATAACAAACGACGTTTTGGACAAGCTTTTCGTAAGTGCCTTTAAAAATCTTGTACCTCGTCTAGTTGAGTTGAAAGTCTTCCGAGACCTTTTTACAACAATGTGTTGTCTAATTTGTTAGGTTTTTTTCAGGGGCAAAGTGGTGTGTTTTTCCTTTATCTGCATCATTTCACAACATTAAGTTTTTAAACGATGTAGTTCGTTTGTCTCTCTAAAAGGTTTTGTCACTTAGACCAGCTCTTGTACTGACTTATTTTGGTCAGGGAAAGGCTGTGGGAATTATGGATCTTACTCCAGTTTTTTGATGATACAAGATCCATACCATAAGATAACATTTTCAGAGTACAGGGACTAATAATTATCATTTTATAAAAACTAAATTAGAAATATTAAAATCAATCCTGTCTATGAAGCAACAGCTGTACATTATAATATTGGGATTCTGTTATCTTGTTTTCAAATGCGTAGAAAATCTGAAGTGGACTCGCGAAGATAAAATGAGAGATGATAACATATTTTTACCAATTATATAATAATTATGTTGCATGTAAAAAAAAGGTCAGTGTAGAGCAGCTGTAGAGAATCCAACAGTGAACCCTCGGTATATCAGACTGACATATATTCGTGACGGTCATTTATTTTGTGTGTGTTGATTTTCTCCTCTCGTTTCTGTCTTTCAATCTCTCTGTCCATCCATCTATCTATATACTATTTCTATCTCTCTCATCCTTACTCTTTTGGCGTCTTTATGTGTTGCCTTTCATCCTTTGTCTTTGTCTCCTTGTCTAAATCTCTCATATGCTATGTCTGTAGCTCTCTCTCTCTTTCTCTCTCTCTCTCTAACTATCTATCTATCTATCTATCTATCTATCTATCTATCTATCTATCTATCTATCTATCTATCTATCTATCTATCTATCTATCTATCTATCTAACTATCTATCTATATCACCCACTCACTCCTCGGTTTTTTCTTGAACTGCCTTTTTAGCATCACATCCGCTCACAGTGCCATCCCCTGTTATCTTACATTCATCAGACTTCATATTACCATTTTATAGCTGGTTTCTTGTGCACCGCCTTGCTTCGCTCTTATCAGCGATTTTATTTTATTTTTCTGATCCGTCCAATCCTCTAGCTATGCAAAGAACCCGTTCCATGTTATGCTCTCCACATAAGAGTTTTGTGAAAGCTTCAAACCCCAGCCTTTCATTATGCCTAGCATCGTGTTTTTCTTTTGTTCTGTACAAAATTTCAATATTTCTTGTTTTTGCCTTTAGATCTCCCTTCATCTTTTGTAATGCTGTCTATTTCTAATGTAGTGTCGCGTTTGATTAGAGACCTGGCTGTTTTTAGATTGGTAGACAGGTCAAGATTTTTGAAGTTCTGGGGTTCTTTCTTTTTATTATGCGTATTTTCAAGGCGTAGATCTAGAGGGCTTGATGATAAGTGGTATGCATAGGTTGGTTTTCTTAGTCACTAGGTAAAAATGATTTGTTTTTTACATATGTAAAAGAAATTGCAGCTGATATGAATGCAGCTGATATGCAATTTCCAACGCAAGATAACGTTTCTTTATTCGAACTCTACCACTCTGCATTCAAAACCATTTAGTGCCTTTTTCATCATGTGCCAGCTAAATCAATATTATTTGAAAATGTGAATCTTTTTCTTCTATTAAACTGTCTTTCTTTTTTCTCTTTATCTCTACGCTTTCCTCTGTTTCTTTCCTTTCCCGCCATCTCTCATTTAGCGTCCATATTGTTTTCTCTTTGTATACTTTTTTTATTTGGCATCTTCCTTTCTTTTGCCCCTAATCATTTTTTCAATAACCATAATAGCTCGCATTTCACCAATTTTTCTTGACTGTCATGGATCAATTTATTTTTCATTTTTATTGGTATTTATTATTTCCGTACGCCTCTATAAAATAATGGTGTTTGTTAGGCCCATAAATACGAACTTTTCCCCGTCGACCCAAAATAATTTCGTGTCAATGGAAATCTATTAGGCATCGTCCAGGTTGCTACAGAACGAGCTCAAGCTCATTACCCCGCATTTATAAAGGATGATGATATCTGTCTTAGAAACCCCTGCGCCAGAAAACAATAACAAATGACTAGATCTATATTTGTAAATTATTATTCATTATTTCAAAAAAAAAAAAGAGCTCTGTAATTCGCGTGTGCGGGCTTCTTTTCTCTGTTTCTGATTCTCCAAACACAAAACTTTAAGCTCTTTAGCTTGTTTGAGAAATGCATTCTGCTCAGCACGACCATGCCTCGTGGATTTTTGTGTGGTCTTCAGCAGCATTTTTGTTCTTGCTGAGTCTGGTTTTTTTTAAAAATATATTTGTTCTACTGTAATTTCGTTATGTTAATTTGATTTTGTTTTATAGGATTCTTTAAAAATTCAACATATTTTAATCAGTGTTTTTATGGAATGCATAGCAAGCTTTTGGACACAAAGTCTAATTTCTTTCTGACTGTGTCTATTCATTCGTTTTCTATCTCTCTCTCTCTCTATCTCTCTCTCTCTCTCTCTCTCTCTCTTTTTTTTTCTCTCTCTTTTTTTCTCTCCCTCTCTCTGTCTACCGATCTCTTTATTTATATATCTATACATCTCTATCTCTCAGTAACCGATCCATATTTTTTCTTTTATCTCAATCTCTTTTCTATTTTTTGTTAATTTATACACACTTTAAAAAAGTTACATCTTTTTATCTTCATCTTTCTATTCATCTATAGTTTTATTCCAAATCCACAGAATATCAAACATCACTAATATATCAAGGTATATTGTTTTTTGAACGTTTCTAAAGCAATAACATTGTCTACTTAAATAACACCCAACTCTATACATGTACTTTGTTTTCGTGTCTTGCTAACTCTGAGATGTTTTGCTGCTGGAAATCACAGTTCGATTTTTCACCGGGACAAACTTCAAAAGCTTTTTTTCCGCTTTTCAAGGCGTTCCGACAAATCGGTAAGTCATCATTGCACAGTCATACACTATGTGTAGTGGTTTAGCGAAGTTGATGAATGCTCCCAGCATAACGGGCAGGGAAAGGAAAACCACAATGCTACTCATTAAATGGCGAGTAAGTAGTGCTTCGAACATCGCACACAGTCCGTAGTTGTGTTCTTTTGAAGAAATTGCTGGTTTTACTGTATGTTTAACAAAAAACGTAAAGAGGAGATAATCACTGTAGGTTACAACTCAAATGAAAAATAGCGAGGCACAACTATTGTGATTTAAAACACAAGCCTGCACCCACACAAACATACAACTATAAAAATTATGTAATTTATTACCTAAATAAAATTATCATATATTTCCTGAATTTTATAATAAAAATGACAATACATAGAGGAAAATAATTCTCTCAGCGACAATGTTACGATCCTCAAAATTACAAGCGCGGAAAGATACACAAAGTATTGGAACTCGTCTCTAATGTTGAGCTTTCTGCTTGTTCTAAGCTATGTTTAAAATTTATCAAAGTAAGTTGGTGTTTTCTGGTAGTTAATCAATGTTCGTGTGAAACAAAAAGAAAAAGGTCATTAGAGAGGAAAAAAAACACATAAATATTGGGAGAAATAAACATGTTTATAAAACTCTCTCAACTTATCATGACACCATCGTAGAGTCAAGACACTTTAAAAATGCTATAGCATTCCAGCACGGATACTTTTTGTTCGCCTATTAATGTATTTTTTATAAGTTATTTTATTTTAACTAGGAACTTTACACAGAATTGTAGATCGAGGAAAGTGTAGTTTTTGCTTTGTTTCCAAACCAATTATAACATATGAGATGGTAAGAAACGATTAGAAGCAAATCAGTGCTTTTATATTGCGTGTCCTGCTTTAATGTTGTTTTTTAGATCAAACGGTGATGGATCAAGGACATTTGAAACTGTCCTCCCGATGTTTGTTTCTTTTTTTTATCCTCGATTCTTCTCGGTTGATTCTCGTTGGTGAATGGCAGGTGGTACTTAGAAAATTCAATCAATTTAAGGACACAATTTGTTTCTTTATAAATGAATGGACGAAAACAAAAATCGTTACAAGTAAAGCGTGAAACGCTACACTCTGTGGTAACACCTAAACGGGACCACGGATCTCTCTTTGCGTATGCGATTTTTACGGAGTGGCTATCTGCAAATATTGATTCTGGATATTTCCTTTTTCTTCTTTGTTGTAAAAACGTGTTGAGTGTTATGTGAATTGTCGTTAAGTATTTCTAGACTTTTTATATCTGGACCTCTGTATGAATGAGAATGAGAATGAGAGAAATACGAATTACATCAACAGGTAAATATTCAAAGCAAATGAACCTGAAGAAAATGTTTTTGAATAGGAAGGGCGACGTGTTGCTATAATGTGAACAAGACTATTTTTTTTATAAAACTGTAAGCGATGGTTAGGAAGGTAGAAAGATTGAAAAGCGTTCGACCTGATATTATATTTAACATGAAAAAAGTGGTTCAGGTATGAGAGTGGGTAAATGTAGAGGAACACAAAAAATATAAGAAACGTATAAAAAAAAGAACGCTTCGAAATAAGGAGCAATCGTTATCATAATGTGATGTTTTTTTGAAAGTAAATAATTATGTTTGTGTGTTTTCTTAAGTTTTTTTGTGACATTGCGTGATCTGAATGCTTTTGAAGACTATGGGGTGCCCTTGTAGAGTACATGTAGTAGCTCTCCATTCTGCTGCATAGTTCGCTATCGTTCCAATCTATTGTTATAACGAAAATATACTACCCATCAATATTTGAATCATCCGGAAACAATCCTCAATGCCAAAGGAAGATATAATAGGCAAAAGAAGTTATTTTAAGATAAAAATTCATGTGTGTAACGTTGACGATGCTTAAAAATGAGAATATGATGCTATTGTAAATAAAACTTAATCTCATTTTTATCCCAACAAATAAATGTTTTATTTTCTTCGTTTCTTAATAAAGAAGAAAAAATAATATATTACTGGAATGTCAACGCAATAATCGTTCCCCGCTTCTTTTCATTAAAAATATTTATTCTTGATTTTTCATTTTATCCTAAATAGATACAAGACTGAGAAAGCTTTTAACTCTGGGTATATGAAAACCTCAGGCAGAATGGCGTGAAGAGATGTGATTAAACGTGAGTGAATCTCAAACTTCACTTTCAAAATACTCTAGGGAAATTAGTTCTCTTAAAGAACTTTTTTTAGGACACCGGTGGTTTTGTAAAAACAACTTTTGTAAAGTATTTTAGTTATATTTTTTCCAAGTTTTAAAGACCCAGTCTTACTGATTGAATTAGATCTGAGAGGTTGACGTATGGTTACTTTATTTTAATCACAGTGTTTATTGATTTGTCTACACGTTTATTTATTCCTTCTTTTCATCAATGTCGTGCACACTTAATATGATTCCCATGTGCAAGAAAGTAGATCATAAAAGATAACAAAAATCATATATTAAATAAAAGATTTACCGAGAAAATAGTTGATAAAAAAAAACCTTTACTGGAAGCATGATAATTTGTCGCAGAGAAATCAGAAAGCAGTCTGATTTAATAACTGGAATTGGTTTGTTTCCATATTATAAGATTTATACTTAGTGATGACGCGCTTGTCTCTTATGAATAACTGTGTGTACAAATTGAAGACTAAACTAGAAAGATACAAGGCAAATCGTTCGTGAAGGAGGACTAATGGTTAAGAAAAATGAGAATATTAACAGGAGATTTTTCTACAAAGGAAAGAGATAAAAGTAAAAACCACAATCTTTGATAGTTTGGAAAAATAAAGTAGCGAATAATAATTACAATAAACTAAACAAGTGGGAGTGGAGTGATATTTCCTGAGTGTCCAAGTTGTTGTCCGAACGAACAACAAAATACTTTAACACTGTAATAATCAAAGAAAACTCAGGATCTCTGCTATGTAGAGTTTTCTTATTACATTCTGTATAAGGAAACATACCCAGTAAATGGGGGAAAATCCCAAGAAATAGGGCGTGGCTATTATCGAAAAGATGCGGGTTCGATTCCTACTCTCCGCCATTGAGTGTCATGTTATTCCCCCAGTGTCTCAGCATGGTGGCACTTAACATTTTCAGACCTTAGTTTTGGGAACTGACCACAATATAGCCTTGCTCGCAACGTTCGGCGTTAAGACACCAACTCACCAACTTATTCAGAACACGACCTATAGATATATCTAGCGCCCTACAATGAACCTGTTTTTATAGCATTTTTTATCGTTCAGCAACACACAAAGAAGGAAACACTGCCTTTTTATTTGCGGGAGAATTTTCCCCAGGCAGGTCAATAGAACTAGCGCTCCAGGTTCTCTGAAGATGCATCGATTTGTGCATTTTTCCAGCTTTACCATGGATATTTCTCCTTTAGATCGTCACTTATAGGGACAAGTTTCCGTATGTTTTTACAAAACATGACCTTAATTAAAGTTTTTTTTTTGTTTTCAGAAGCTTTTGAAAATACTTAATAAAAGTTTTATCTGTCGCTAAAGGAAGCGAGGTGTAGTTGCATGAAAATTCCACGTAGAAATTTTATTGATAAAATATGTTAACGAGTCCCAAAGCTATAACAACGAAAGTAGAATATTTCTATCAAACAACTAGGGTTTTATGTTGCCTATTGGTCCTATTGACTCATACCAAGGAGCTACTACAAAACCTGGAGTCCTCAAAACTCACACCTTGTTTTGTTTTGGGAATGCATACCAATTAGAGCCATTAGTAATATGGCTAACATGTTTGGACAACTTCGTTCTCATTAGTTTTAACTTTTTATAGAATGAGAGCCTAACACAAGATGTGAGAGAAAAAAAAAGCTTTATAATGATGTTAAATGTAAGTTACAATTAAGCACTGAAGTTTTAAAAAGGACTTTAACTACATACATTGCGCAATCTGACTTCCTTCTATCGCAGCACAATCATAGAGTAGTTGTTAGCACGCAGAGTATGTCTCATGTTTCCTAAATTTCCCTGTTATCTCCTAGTGAGGACTAAAGCCATATATTACCCCTTTATCTCTAAATGAGCACTATATAAACAATAAATGTCCCCTTTATCTCCAAAAGATCACTATATCAACCATAATTTTCCCCCTGTATCTCCAAATGAGCAGTTTAAAAATCAAATGTAGGTAGGTAGATAGACTTTGAGAGATGAGTAGGTAGATAGATAGATAGATAGATAAGCATGTACTCTTAGAGAGCTGAAAAGATTATATAATATCAGATCCAGATACATAGATAGATGAGTATCCTTATAAATAAGATTAGATGGACCACCAGACTGATACACAGAGATAAACAACTGGATAAGAAAATCAGCATACGGATGCAAACATTCCAATGGCAGAGTAGGAGAGGGTGAGAGGAAGAAAAAGAGAGAGAGTGAGAGAGATAGAGATAGAGAGAGAGAGAGTGAGAGAGAGAGGAGGGGTTAGCAAGGGGAAGTGAGATTGTTTTTATGTCGGCCCA
>RQTK01000100.1:423817-438511 GCA_003991915.1 Elysia chlorotica
GGGTTAGAAGGGGGAAGTGAGATTGTTTTTATGTCGGCCCAGACAGTAACCATAACCCGCAGTCTGTGTGAGGACACCCGCAATGGTATTATCCCCCGTGGTCACCCCAGGGACTGTGGGCGATAGATATGATTGGTTAGGGAGCCTCCGTGATAGATGCCCGCCGGTGAAAATAGATATTTATGCACGGTGCAGTACTTGACCATTGTTAGTATTTACTAGCGATAGAAAAGCTGGACTCAGAGTACTGTGCGATTTTTAGTTCTTTGTCTGTGATATTATTCACCATTCGCCGGTTGTTTTCTTTCTATTGTGTATTTAAGGTTTAACCCGTCTTTTTTGGGTTTGCTAAACTGCATATAATCTGATGTAATTTTTTTTTAAATTTGGGAACCCTGCATTGCCAATAAATACCAATAAAACAAAAGAATTGTATCAATAACATATATATGTAAACTAGACAAAATTATCTCCAAATGTAATAATGTTTGCAAACCCAGAGAATCTTTCCCCCTTGTACATTTATGCTATATTTAAAAAAAAAATGAAAACCCCCATTTTTTATCGACAGCTACGCTTTTCTGAGCGCTCGGGTAGGCCAAGAGCCTTAGAGTGCAGACTTCAAAGGTACACAAATTCGTTTCTGCCTAGCACAGTTACACTTTTGAATATAATTTCTATTTAGACCAAGATAGACTTCAAAGGTACAAAAATTCGTTTCTGTCTAGCGCAGTTAAACTCTTGAATATCATTTCTATTTAGGCCAAGCTGCTATGCAATATATTATTATTTAACTAGTTATTATTGTTACAAGAGATGTTATTATTATAGTTATAATTATTTTTTATTGATGCTGTTATGAGTATTGATATTTGTTATTACTGTCTTTAAAGTTTTATTTTGCTGCATATACAAACTATCAAATGTGCCTTTAACGACACATGAAGTTATATTCTATCTTATCTTATCTCTCTCTCTCATCAAAATGATTTTGATATAATCAACATTCTCTCTCCCTTCTCTCTCTCTCTCTCTCTCTCTCTCTCTCTCTCTCTCTCTCTCCCTCTCTCTCTCTCGTTGTATGTGTCTCTGTCTGTCTGTCTCTATTTCTCTCTAATTATGATCTTCTGCCTTTCATTCTTTTTTTATTCCTCAATTATTCTCTCACTGCTTTTTGTTTATATTTTTTAGTCAATCGATAATATTTTCTTGTATTTCAATCTAGTTATCACTGTATAGTGACATGGTTGTAGAACATTCATTTCCCCTTTGTCTTTATCCTGTACATAAGCCTTCTTCTTCTCTCCAACTTGAAAGCACATGATGTTTTCATCTGTTATATAATTTACTTATTAGCTGCCGCCAGCTGTTCAAATAATATGAACACCTTCCTCCAGGTAATAACCCTGCCTCGATGCGACTGCCACCCTCACATAATCCCTCTTGTCTTCCTGTTGCTAACCAGTTACTTACATGGAATGTGCAGAATGTCTACACCAAAATCTAAATATCGAGCGTGTTCGTTCATGCTTCCTTTTGCCCAAGTCGCAGACCTGCCAATTTCAAGCCTAAAGCGCGTATTCGTAGGCACTTTTTAAACACTTTTCTACCTATATTTTGTACCTTTCCATAGTTGGTCGTGCTGGTATGTCTACTAAATGCTCTCATGCACACTTAACTTGAATGGGCTGAACAGATTGTTTATATCAAATCCTAAGCATAAAGTTTGTTCGTGCATGCTTCCTATTCTCTCTCCACGAGATTCGAAGTTACAGGTTTTACCTATCTGAATTATTTAACTTCACTTCACTCTCTATTCGTTATGGGCAGCTTCCTGATAGGTCATAACTATGTACGCTTAGGCAACTCCACAAAGTGTTTAAAACTTAGGATCTCTCTTACAAGAAATATGCATACTTTTTGTAGAAACGCATTGGTTTTTTTTTAAAGTTATTTTTAAGGTTGTGTCAAAAATTAGATACTGTTTACTCATGGTAGATCCAACAGACAATTGACAGAAGTCCATATAAAAAAGGTTGTAATAGCAAGGAGTCAGTTTCAGATTCTAGCTGGTGTGATATAACTAGTCTGCAGAGTCGTCGCTTTGGTATTGAGGAGAAAAGACTTTACTTGTCTTTGAAGAGTAAGCAATACAAACAGTAGTTTATTGTAACAGATACGAAACAGCTATAATGACGGAAAAGCAATTTCAGAAGTAGTAATCATTACATTTTTATTGTACCACCTTTTCCACTATCTTTTTTTATTTGGTAGCCCTACCTTGCAAGATTTTGCCATTTTCTTCGTGTCACTAAGGAGCCATCTCTCTCTCTCTCTCTCTCTCTCTCTCTCTCTCTCTCTCTCTGTATACCTATCTATCTACCCATCAACCTATTTACGCCCTCTTTCTCTTTCTGTGTTGGTGTGTCGGTATAGCTTTCTTTCTTTCTATTTAAGGCATTATATAAGATACAATTGTTTGTAGGAAAAATTCAATAGATCGTGCTGATCTCGAACTGTATTTACACGTACTCAATCTGTCCCTATTTCGTCAACTTTTTTCCTTCATTTTTTCTTATTTAAGTATGTTGTTTAGAGAAATCTTACTGTATTGTAGACGTTTGTGAGAATTTCTGAAACTTATTAAAACGTTCCTAGTATGCATTGTAAGCACCGTTTGACATTTCAAAATATAACTTGCTATTTAAACAGTGATAATATGAAAATTGACTTCAATTTTTCGTTTAAATAATGAGGAGACTTTCTTTTGTTACTTAGTTTCAAACGGCTCAATTAAGAGACCTATTTTCTTGGTATGTTTAAATTGCTTTCTGTGTAGCGAAGAAACTTTGTGAAATGAGGGGCACCAAGTTAGGGTTGAACCTCGCACCCCCTCCCCGTCCTCCTAGAGCACAACCGACTGCGCTATTTGGCGCGCCAACCAAGACACTTCGTGCCCTGAAGTTTTGTTTAGTCCCTGGGGAGACAAGCGTGCCGTGTCAGTGTTTCCCGCCCTGCCTGTGCGCCTGTCACGGGCCTGCCTGACCGCCACAGTGGCGAGCTGTTCCTGGTCCAGCAGCGCGACACCTCCAGGCCCCAGCGCTGGACTCGCCAGGCCCTGACCACCGTCCGGCTTCACGCTCGACAACCGAAATTAGGCAGATTTCCCGGCGGAGTTGGGCCCGAAGCTCTAAGCCTTTCCTCTTTTCTTCCTGCGGTGCTCGAAGCCTTGGTCTCTCGGTCTTGCTCTGAGCTGGAACTCCGACGCTGCAAAATGTCGATATATATGGAAGAGCAGCATCGAATCGAATAATTATGTGCGATCCTGTCGATTTTGTAATAGATACCACCATTTTTTATCGAACACAGACTCGATTACTTTCGTAGTTCATGGAAAGCAGCAAAACGTTGCGCAATACGGGGTTGTTTTCTTGTCAATATACTAGCGCAGCGAATTGAAAATGACTTCATCATATCAGCATAGTTTTAATACTCTCAAAGCGTGGAAAATAGTGTCTGTTGTGTTTAGCCCCTTTGGGCCAGACTAACTGAATATACCTAGAAAATTACCATGAGCGTTTAAGGATTGGCTATGTCTTACTTACTATCTTACACTTTTGACTGCTTAATCAAGGATTCCTGAAAATCTCCCTGAATGGCCCCTTCCTCCACCTGTCTTCTTCAATGGTTCACGCCTGTATCGTCGTCTTGGCGTTAACACTTATTCTTAAGGTAATTCTAGGCTTTAGTCATGGTGACCTAGGTAATATCCGTACTTGCCACTTCGAGATATCATTTTCCTTCACAGAAAAAAAAGTGAGAAACTCGACATATTTCGTAATATTCTAAAAGTACTTACAGCTCAAAAAAAGAATTCAAATAATAGTCATGTTACGCTGTAGTTAACAGAAATAATGAAGATGGAAATGTTAACTTCTTTAAACGTTCGACGCTTGGAGAGAACAGCCAAACAAAGATAATGATCCGTAATTACTACCATTATATTTCATTATCTTCAAAATCAGCAACTCATTTGGATCGCTCTTGCTCGCAACTATAAAGAGGTAATTATTTATAGCATCTTCAAATAATGTAGTAAAGGTGTGACGTTGCTCTTACACAATTCTTAGTGGTTTTCATGCTACGAGACCTTCAGAAAGTCTATCGAGTATATGATTTAAAAAATTACGGTTGAATTTGAACTCAACGTGCAGAGCTATTACACTGACTGAGGTAGGAAAAGCGTTGGTAGTTTCCTCGTAAGTTCAACGTCGTGCCGTCTCGGTTTAAGCCTTCTATTTGCATATCTTAAGACGAGTGCTACCTCAACTTTGTAAGTACGATCCTAGAAACGAAATTGTTCTGATGAAGTATCAATGTGTATCTATGTAAACATAATTCTCGTCAGTTTAAACGTTCACAAATACACTTATACTCTAACCATAATCCGTAGTCTTGATGCCCTCGAATTTTAAGAGACAATTTTAAATGATCTTAGGCTGAGCAAAAATCTTATAAGTTATATTTTCGTTTGTATTGGGTATTAACTTTTTCAAAACTTTTTGCGCAACCAATAAATCATATGACCAAAAACCCTAATTTCATTTTATAAAGAATACCTAGGATCATGCGTACAATGTCGCGGTAGCTTACAACTCGTCGTAAGCCTTTCTATTTCCATAGTATTATTAACATATCACAAGGCACCGTAAGTACAACTACAACGTTGCGACAGCTTACGACTCCTCGTAACAGTATGGACAACAGAAGACTTGCGACGAGTGGAGTTAAGGGTTAGAAGAGAAGGTGTGTTTTTGCTAATGCTCAAACTTTTTAATTTCTACGTCACTGGTACATTGACTGACTTTCTTGTGGGAGTTTTAGATGCATATTCATTTTGCACGAACATTCCTCTCTATAGGTCGTCAAAAATACCAGATAAAGTTCATATCAAAATAAGAACTGTGACGACATGTACATTTTTTTTCTGAATGTCGGTTCTTGTTCTTAAAGGGTACGTGTACTAATCGACAAGTTGCGCGTTTCTGACACACACACACACACACATACACGCAGGGGGATAGATAGATAGATAGATAGATAGATAGATAGATAGATAGATAGATAGATAGATAGATAGATAGATAGATAGATAGATAGATAGATAGATAGATAGATAGATAGATAGATAGATAGATAGATAGATAGATAGATATATGGATAGAAAATGTTTAAATATAGAGATAAATATAGAGAGAGTGTGTGTGTGTATTGATGAAAGAGATACAGGGGTGGAGATAGAAAAGAAAGACATAGTACTAAAAAGAAAGACAGAACGACAGAAAGAGACAGAACCATACAGAGATAGAGATCAAAATATTCAAATAGAGAGTGAGTCAGAGATAATGAGAGTGAGAGAGACAGACAGACAGACGTTAAAAGCTAAAAGAGCACTGTCGCGAACGGCTTGGAAAAGCTGCTTGCCTCAGTTATGTAGTCTTTAGCAGTTGCTAAGAGCGTGCAGTTTCTGAGTCTTATTACAGCCATATTAAATCTGACATTAAACTCTCGGTTGGTTTTGGACTCAGTAACTTCATATGTCCGCTTTCAAGAACAAGTAATGATATGCTAGAGTAAGATTAGTTTTCTATGGGTTACAAAGAAAACCTTTTAAAAGGTATGCCAATATGTGTCACGGTTCTCTATTAGATTTAAATATATTTCCATGGACCAGATTTAAGATAAGAAAATTAAATTCTTTGGAAAGCAGAAAAAACACACAAAAACGAAATTTTAGAATCGTCAGTATTCTTTTTCTCTTCAGTGGCCGTTTGATATTTCTGATTATTGATGTACGTGTACAATAATTATTGATCACAGTTGAACAGGTGATTTCTAAATCGATAGAACAAGCCTGTGATCTAAAGTTGATGTTAGCAGGAGAAGTCAGCTAGTGCAGTTACTAGATCATCAGGAACAGGTCTTTGAGGAAAGTAAATAATTATTCATGTCTAAGCTTACAGTTGGTTGGCATATGGGTCCTACTCGATAGTGGAGGCGACCTGTTGGTTCATTGTCTTTGGGCTATTGTTGTATTGCGGGGTTCAAATCACTTTTGAGTGTTAAAGCTTGAATTATTCCAGCATTCATCCCATTTTAACCTACTCCCTATTTTTACGATCTTTTGGGAGCGTGTGTCATCAAGGCTTTCATCTTTTTTCTGCGATGTGATTTTTTTGGTGTGTTTTTTTCAGTAATGGTGTGTTTTATATTTTCGATATATTTGTATATATATACATCCATTTTATTTTCGAAAAAGTACACCCCTTCTCTTTTCCTTTTTCTCCTTATCTTATCTGGTCTCTTTCTCGTTCGCGCACAATCTCCGTTTCTCTCTCTTTCTCTCCGTCTCTCTCACACACACACACACGCCGCCTTTTTCTATCACTCACCCTGTTTTTCTTTTTTTTATTATCTTAGTTACCAACTCTTTCTTTCTTTCTCACTCTCTTACACACACTCTTTTTGTCTCGTGCATTCAATCTCGTAATTTCCCATCCGCTCTTGTTTTTTTTTTCCACATAGTCCTTGGGCCCAGCTATTTCTGGAATTACTGTAACAACAGTATGGGCAGGCATGGCTATCCAATAAGTGTGATTAAAGCCAACTTAATTAATCTATGAGAGGTGGTATGTGGGAGCCGTTAGAATTAGGTAATAGGTAAATGTCCACAACGTGTGGTAGGCTATTTTAATGTTACCTAGAGCGCATTGGTTTGTGAGCTGTGGTGTGGTGATGCAGTGCGAATAGAGAAATCAAGTCAGAGCTTTCTGGGTGGATTTTTAATATCGATCGCACGTGCCTATCAATGATCACCCAACTTGGACAATGGAAATAGCTGTGCGATGTCATACAGAATTTGAAAAACTATCAGGAAACATAATCAATAATCAATTAACTCGGAGATCGTTTTCCATTGATTCTGATCACTCGCCTCTGTAATATTTTCTCAAGAAAACAACGTCATCAAGAACATTGGAAAATGTCGTCGATTTTTTTACCTGAATCAGGTGAAATGGGTTTATTTTAAGCAAATAAAAAAATTAATATGAAAGCCTGGGGATTTACGGTCCTCCAGCTTAAGTCTGCTTTCACCAGATCATGTCAGTGTATCGATCGGAATCGATCTGTGATTGGCTGCTTACTTGATCTTACCTTGTGGTGCTGCGAGGCCAGGGCTTATCAATAATTACAGATCGAGACGGCTCTGTGGCCTCAAGCTTGCAATGGTGGAATACTTGAGGTGGAGGGATGGAGGCTAGAAAAATTGGGGATTACCAATAATCATGATTATGTCAATGATAATGATGACAATTATGATGATGATGATGATGATGATGATGATGATGATGATGATGATGATGATGATGATGATGATGATGATGATGATGATGATGATGATGATGATGATGATGATGATGATGATGATGATGATGATGATGATGATGATGATGATGATGATGATGATGAGGAGGATGATAATGATGGTGATAATGATAATGATGATGATGACGATTATGATGATGGTGGTGAGAGGACTTGTGTATATCAAAGAAAAGGGCTATTTATTGCAGCAGACGTCTCAATATTAGCTCATGAACAATTCAACAGTGAACCTCAATACAGTGATATTTTACTTTCGAATTAATCCGTCCCTCTATTTCACCCTTAATTAAAGTCTCTCTACAAATCGAAGGCAAAAATAATTAGTGTGGCTCTAATGGGTAGTACATAACTGTCAGGGAACGCAGTTTTAACTTAGGACTTATGCAACAGTGAATCTAATTCCCACAACATAATGAGGCCGTTACTTTCGTTATATTACGTCCTTATATTTCGGCCTTAATTTAAAGTCAACATACGTAATAGAAGTTCAAAGCCGAGTCCGGCGCCGAGGTGGGCCCTCCTGTTGTAATCACCGGCGTGTTGGCGCATTGCCGGGCTTCGGACAATGGACTGTGGCCGAGGCTGCCGACTCGAATCTTTGTACAAGGCGGTCCAGTGTTGAATCTTCTCAAATATGTTTTAGAGCAGGGCCCTTCGGGAAACCGCCAGTCTCTTGGGGGTATTATTATCTCTTTCTACTGGGATACTTTTTTGGAGTATGTGGATGTGAATGTGGGTGTGGATATGTGGAATGGATGGGTTTTTCAACATGTCCTGTATGGTGATATGGGTCGCAGTGATTCTTTTTTTCCTTCGGCTTTCTGTGTCTCTTTTTTGTATCCTTTCTTGGTAACTTTTTGATGTTAGAAGTTGCGAAAACGAATGGTAGTTACTATTAACCAATTTGATGTTATGGTTATAGTGATGAATGATGGATTGGAAGAAGATGATGACAGTGACAATACTGTTGCTAGTGATAATAACCATAGAAAGCGATTGAATATGAGGATGGAAATTACGATGGAGAGGATGGGAAGAATGAATAATATGATATGGAAGAGAAAATGAAATACAATGGAAAAATAAGTGAGGTTATGGGAGTAGTCTTCGTAAAAAGTTCTTTACATATCTATTAATTATACCATTATAGCATTTTGAAATGGAGAAAATTGAGCTAGCTTAGTACTAGTCGGTGGTCATTGGCAGTCAGTAATATAGAAATTGTTATAACAAATTCAAGCAAAAAACCCATAGAAAAACATGAAATGGACACAAACAGAATACCGTCATCTCTTCAAAGTAGATTTCAATAGAATAAGTGAAGTATTAGGATACACCCTTGCTGGAAAAATCTATTTTTGTTGCCACGCATGGCTTTTTCGTTGATGTATCAAACATATCCTCGCAATGCAGGGCGGATATTGTTGGTCATTTTTATACATTTCATTAGTATTTTTGTTTCTTAATGTGTCCTTTTTGCTGCTCACAAGCTAGATACAATTATCAGGTTTCTTGTGGTTTCCTCTTCTCTTCTCACACACATTCCAGGCTCATGCCTTTGTCTCCTTCAATTTTTTTGCGAAGAGATTGATATTATTTTGAAGGTTTGAGACACGAGCAGTGTACAAATGATGAAATAAACGACTTTTACAGAGCAAACAGGTGATTCCATCAGTCTGCACTCAGTATTTAAATCACATGGTTATTGACACAATTCTATTCAATTCTTACCGCTTCGTGAAATAGTAAACCTAACTCATCGTACTGCGTCTTTTGATCAGATTCCTGGAGAAATTGCATTTTCCTATGCTCACCCTGGAAATCGCTTTTCTCATGAAAGGAATACCCATTAAAACATGTAATTCACAAAAGGCTTTCATCTAGCAATAAATGATTTGGTCATGCACGCCAACTCTTGTTTATTTTTCTGTGTACGTTTTATTGATATGCCATTATTGAACACCACGTGTCTTCTCGTTCATCCGCTTTTATTTAGATTTCTGTACTCCTGCGGCAAATGATCGACATTGGGGTAGATCTAGAGAACGTTTGTTTTTGTGTCCCCGTACCGTTTAGTGATCCGTGTGTCGAACGGCAAGCGAATTACCTGTGCGTCTCTGGGGAAATTATGCTCCTCTGTCGTGTGGCCCATCCTACTTTGAGGACGGCTGGCTTGTCAAGATGCAACGGTAGCTTTCATTTCACCAGTTCGGTGGATCATATGAGACTTTCCACCAGATTCAACCTTTCAGAAGTCTTTAATCAATAATCTTTTGCGCAAGGATCCAGATGGAATGAGAATAGTATGAGTAGAAAGATCCATAGTTAGAGTAAGAAATGAAGAGAGAGCGAGAGAGAGAGAAAGAGAGAGAGAGAGAGAGAGAGAGAGAAAGAAGAGAGAGAATGAGGGGGGGGGGCAGACAGACAGATAGATAGATATACAGACAGCCAGACATAAAGCGGGACAGTAAAATGATTATTATTATTTTGGAGGACACGATTAGAAATTCCATTTCAGCTCAAAGTGGGTAATCTTCAATGCTTCGTTTTCATTAACCGGCCCTATTAGCAGCGCATTGAGACTGTATGTTGAAGGTTTTGGTTTATTACTTGGCTGGACTGTTTGATGGTGGCTTGTGTCTGTGATCTGGCCAGCTTTATGTCGAAGTAAACTGTTAGTATAGCCGCAAATCTAATAGTGTTTTCCCCGCGTCGATGTATGATTTTCATATGAATTTTTAGGAAAGGGCATTTATGTGAAGTTGACACTGTGTCCAACGAGATGTGTTTAAGTACTGTGAAAGCGATGATTATTTAATTTATTGTCATTCGCAGATTAATATTGTTTTTCAGACTATATATTTGCTGTGAAGTCTAGTATATTCTAGTCAGATTTCCTTGAAATGATTTTTGTTGATTTAGCATCTAAACAATGGTCGTGACACATTTAGAACGAATCTGATTCAGCCATGGGATCACCAAGCACTGTGAGATATGCTCATCGATTTACTTTAATAAGAGCCTCGACTACAATGATCCTGCTCACTTTTTTTTTATATCTTTTGCTAACTACTGCTCAAACAAACTTAACAAAAGGTCACTGAACTCTTGCGAAACAGCGAAATACTCGTCTATTTGATTTAAAAGTATTTACCAAAAGCTATGCAATCTTTCTTTGAGCTTTTTGATGCTATTTGTACTCAACGACATTTGACATTACCTTTAAACTGTACTTTACGACCAATCTGTTTTTTCTTACAATTGTAAAATATATGCAAACAATATAATTTTCACCAATTTTAACCAATTTGGACTTTTTGTGAAGTTCTATTTAATTTTATTATACCATAGGAACAATTTATACAAAAAATACATAACAGATAATACATGTTACATCATTAGTTGTAACCTTTTCTTGCAGTTAGGTGTTACATAGAAAAGAACAGGTTTTAGGTGCTGTGGGGACGATTCGAGCGTGGCTTATTGTGCAACAGATAAATAGCAGGCGAAAAATAATAGTTCCTGTAATCCACCTACATTACAAACAGTTCCACCAACGGAGAAAGTGAGCTGTAACGCGTATAATAGAAAACACACCATGGTATTGTTTTACGGGATCGATGTTGTCTTTGTTTTGACATTATAGAAGAGGCAGTCTAAGTTTGCTCAGATTGACATTCTAGTTCGATACAGAAAGTCATTGAGAACAGGAGCGATGTTGTGTAGCTTGGTGATTGGCTGAGAAGAAGCTTTTCAATATGCTACGCAGCACTCCTTCACTCTAAAATTGTTTTTAAATACCACACTTCTAGAAATCCCCAAAACAATCATTTTGGAGTGACACTTTTTCATCCTTTCTCTCATCACGATGCACTTTTGTTGAGCTTATTAATTTGCTTTTTCTTTTGCGAATAAATTTAGGCACACTTTCTATATTCGGAATATTGTGTATTAAATTGTTTACCTTTTATTAAAAAAAAAATGTTCAAAAATACCACCACGTAGTTCACATGCCTTGAATATTGAAACCTTCCAAGTTTTTTTTATTTAATCGGCATGTCGGTCTTAAATTTCTCTAATGTGGATCTTTAAAGTTTTCATGTTATCTTATAAACATCTATAAACAGCTTTTTAATCAATGGTCCCTATTTATCTTAAGATCTACTCTTCTTTTTAAGAATAAAAACGAACAGTGGCACTCGTTATTTTGTGACCTTTTCGTTCAGATAACGAACCTTAATGAGACACTGTTACTTCCCTTATTTTATCCTGTCTCATCTAGACAAGATTATTGAAGGTTTTTGAATGGGTTTTTTTTCCTCCCTCTCTCTCTCTCTCTCTCTCTCTCTCTCTCTCTCTCTCTTCATGTATCTCTTTCCATGTCTCTCTTTCTTGCTCTCTCTTTCGCTTTCGCTCCATCTCCCTCTCTCTCTCCATGTCTCTTTTCCCATGCCTCCCTTTCTTGCTTTCTCTCTGGCTTTCGCACCCTCTCCCTCTCTCTCTCTCTCTCTCTCTCTCTCTCTCTCTCTCCCTCTCCCTCTCTCTCTCTCTTTCTCTCTCTCTTTCTCTCACTTTCTCTATCTAACACGACCATCGAGTCCTCGTTCTTTTCTAAATCATCAACCTTGTAAAATAATAATTATGAAATAAATCCAGACTCACCGAGGGTGAATTTTACGATTAAATTGTTGATATGTTTAATACTGTTTAAAAGCAAACATCTTTAAGATATCAAGTAGCACAATAGTCACCCTAATTACAACGTGTTTACCTTACGAAATTTGGGTCTAACGAGTTGAAATGAATGATATAAAGTTATAATCTTGTAAAGACGGATGGGTCGTAGAAATGGAGGTAGTGTGGCTTAAGATCTGTAGTTCTGGGGCACACGATTTTAGTATTTGTTCAAACTGGGTAGGCGTGTCTGGTTCGAGCAAATTGGTCATTAGAAACAAATCATGAAAACCAAAATCGCCAATTTTTAATAAGTTAAAAAAAAAATCACCGATCTTATTGACAGAGAACTTTATAAAATAATCTCTTCTTCCAATGTTCCATGTTTGTATTGAAAAAACGGAAAGGGAGAGCCATGTAGAACCACTTCTGGGGGCGTTGAACAATGGCTAAGCATCTCTCTCTTTCTCTCTCTCTCTTCTCTCTCTCTCTCTCTCTCTCTCTCTCTATCTCTCTCTCTCTCTCTCTCCCCTCTCTCTGCGAAATGGGAAGGATAGGGATCGAGCAGGTATGTGATGTTTGTAGAGTACACCCGTAGTTGTAAAATGAACAGTGTAATCGTATTTCAAAACGTGTACTATGAAATATACCTACAAAGCATCGATGCCTACAAAATACAAAGAATAACTTGTGTATATAATACAAATCTTTGGTTTATCTTCATTATAACCTTTCTTTTTACCTATTGCCTTGGAGAAAATTGTTTTCGGTACGTTTTTGAATACCCAAATTAATTAATATTAATGTATATTTAGTTAAAACAGCAAAAGAAAGATACTTAATAAATTAAAATCCAAACAAATGTTTAGTGTATGCTTCGAGAGAGAGAGAGAGAGAGAGAGAGAGAGAGAGAGAGAGAGAGAGAGAGAGAGAAGGGGGGGGGGGGGGGGGGGGGCGTTGACGTTGTACTGTCAACATAAAATCATGACTCAGTTTGTATAACTATGTGCGATGTATCCAAATTGGTTTGTATTTATATATTTTGTTAAAGTACTCAGGTGGTCAAGTGATGTGAAACATAGAAAGGGAGAAGAGGGGTTACTAAAAGTACTTTTTAGAAGTACTGACGAAAGAGGTTTACACCAGATACTATGGGAAATCCCTCATTTACTCCTCTAGACAATTCAACGCCGCCGCAAAAAGATCCTCTGATTATTAAATTTGCTGGCACAGCTTATACAGAGACGCAGAGAACAGAATTCACTTGGAACCGATTTATTTAAGTTGGAAAGTGGAGCGTTTTAGAAAGCAATCAGTTTGTACTTTTGTCACGGCGAAAGGAAAACCAGACGAGGAAAGTAATTATTGTTAACTAGCCCAGAATGCCGTTTGCCTAGGAAAAATAAAGGACTTAACTCTTGGTTTCCTAACATCTCATCAAAGAGTATAGGACAAGCTTTACATTTAACTCTTAAGTACCAGACATATACAGGGTTTCTCGATATGTTGTAACATCTATTTTACGGCGGTTTGTAAAATAACGTTTTAAAACTGAATCATAGTGTTTGAGTTTCAAAGGAAAAAAATATAACTAGTTGTTTTAAAGCACCTTAACGCTTGTTTGTTTGATATTTCACAAGTATTTTCTTACTACACTTTGCGCAAATTTGGTAGAGCCAGTGGTATAGAAATGTGAAGGTTGTCTGGGACACTATTATCAATTATGTCATTTTCTCATTTTGCAGAAAATCAGAGAGCTTTCATAAATATGCAAATGCAGATAATTATGGCTGATTCAAACATTTTATGGATCAATACCATTGTCAAATAACCCTTAGCAACTTCAAAGAGAGAGAGAGAGAGAGAGAGAGAGAGAGAGGGAGAGACAGAGAGAGGGAGAGATAGAGAGAAAATCTTGTTTACGTATTGCCAATTAACGTCAATGAGGATTTTTTAGTGACACAGTCCCACAAAAATATAATACGCATTTTTAGGGATATTCATTAAAAACTTTTTATTACTTGAAAACCTCTTTGTATTTTTTTTCAACTAATAATGTAGTTTTATAACGGGAAAAAGGCCTACAATTGGTCTATATTGCTAATCGAACTCGGAAGAAGCCATTCCACTATTTTGGAATTACCAGCGTTTGTTTGTGTTGTCTGGTGGTTTGGGGTTAAGTTTTGTTTGTTTGTTTTCGTTTTGTTTGCTTGTTATGATTTTTGTTGGGGTCGCTGTTTTAAGTCTCCTAATGGTTGCGCGATTGAGTATGTTTTTACGGCACGTCAGCACGATAACGACTATAATATTGTACGGTTGCCCGAATTATGTGTGTACTGCGCAAACTGTGTAATTGAATCCGTAGGCTAGATTCATAATAATATAAATCAATGTTAGCATCGGATATCGATGAAATCAATACAAACTACTGTTTACATAAGAGATACGCACGGGCTATTCACAGAGCGGGGAGAGGAGAGAGAAAGATGGTGCTGAAAAGAGAGAGAGAGAGAGAGAGAGAGAGAGAGAGAGAGAGAGAGAGAGAGAGAGAGAGAGAGAGAGGGAGAGAAAAAG
>RQTK01000100.1:438595-465767 GCA_003991915.1 Elysia chlorotica
AGAGAGAGAGAGAGAGAGAGAGAGAGAGATAGAGAGAGTTTTTTTTTTAATCTAAGTTCATAATTTACCTCTTTTTACATATTATCATTATGTTTCATCCTGTCAGCTTCTATTGTTAAATGTCAGCTTGTAAGCTGTTTAAAGGGAACTATTTTTAAAACACAATCAGATATTTCAAAAAGTTAAAGAAATGTTGAACAGTCGCAGATATCACGATATGAAAACAAAGAACAACAAAACATAGAGAGGAGAAGGGCCATTGGGTCGTTTCTGTAATAACTCCAACTTGTGCTCAATCATGGATACACACGGGCTATTTTATTGTATGAAGGAACTTGTTCTGTTCGATCTCCATTTAAAATTTTCATTGACATGACCTGAAACTGACAGTAAATGTGAATCTATTTACAAAGAACTTTTATTGTTTCAATAAAAGGTTACCATAATTATACTTATGTTATTTTTCTCTCTCTCTGGAGACGGAGAAAAATGAAATACTTGTTGAAAATTGAATTGAGGTTGGAAGCAACGAAGCAAATAAAGTAATTTATTACGTGCAGAAGAAAAATAATTGAGCCGATGGATGCTGAATTTAGACCAAAATACTTACGTTTATCGATTGGTCGATTTCTTTTTGAAACGTGGCATAATCGGATGCTTTCCGTCTGTACTGGGTATTCCCAAAGCGCCTAAGTTTTAATTGTCTTGCAAGTTGGATGACATTTTAATATCTACAATTTGTGCGCATATTCTTTTAAAGTCAAATTTCAAAACCACACATTTTGGGAAAATAATTTCCCTGTAGCTCGTTATCGAGTCACCTATAATCAATAATTGACTCTTTTATCAATTTAATGATATTACGATTGTACAAAATGACGTTGCGACGCCATCGGCACATTCATAATAACAATGCGAGTAAGTAATAAAATGTCAACCACTCTACATTAAGTTCTGGAAAATGTTCCTGAAATGTTGATTTAATTTTTATGCCGTAGATCCAG
The DNA here is from genome assembly GCA_003991915.1 of Elysia chlorotica. NCBI lineage: Eukaryota > Metazoa > Mollusca > Gastropoda > Plakobranchidae > Elysia > Elysia chlorotica. The sequence continues at coordinate 439,600 of RQTK01000100.1, forward strand.
ACTGCATAAACTGGAGATCGAATCAATTAAGTCTCACGACATATTGACATTTAGGAGAAAGAGCAGACATCATCAAATTATTGCATTTATGTTTTATAAACCGCGGCCTCTGGGTGGAGCATGGGAGATTGAAGATCAAGTAGATTGATTAACAAAAATAATGGCTGGGTGGTTTCCCCATCTGTTTTGAAGTGGAAATCACTTACGGTTAGTAAAATATGGCCTTCTTAGAGCGACGGGTGATCTTGTAAAAGTAGCCTGTTTGTAACGGTAAGCTGCTGCTAAATAATAGTTATAGCAAATGAAAGAAGATGATGACGATGAAAGCGAACTCATGAAGACATTTTTTTTGCAACACACGTCTTAATTGACATCCGGTGACTTCCGAGGACTTTGCCTACCTTTCTTGTGAGAAATATACTTGGAATTAGACTATTTTATTTCTCAGTGGTAGAGTTTGATCTAAGTTTTCAATTTTTTCCCTTTATTCGTAGGATAAATTAATGCAGCAAATATGATAACTTTAGACATATTTAGAATGTTAGAATTCAATGATTTTTTTATTTTACTTACGAGGAGTTTAAAGCCTTGATATAAGTTATGATTGTAACCTAGCAATGTCTATTTGTCTTTTTTTTTTAAATAAAAAAGTGTAGTGTTAACTGAAAAACGGGCGATGCAAATCTCCAGACAGTGATGTAACAGTGGACCAGATCAGGGCAGGCTTAGTGCTAAGCTGAAGATGTTTTTTTTTTCTTTTTGTTTAAGAGCAGCACAGTTGAACTAAACGTAGAGTCGCTAAAACCAATGTGATGTTTTAAGATAGAACCAAAGACTGCGGTGTTGGTCTAACTAAGTGGACACTCCGCGAAGAACCAGACACCGGTGTGCGTTAAACAAAAGAAAATTTGTGTATAACTATTATCAATTATTATTGCTACATGTATAACAATAAAAAATTATAATGAAAACAACCCATTTAAAAATATCGCCCATCGTCTTAAAAAAAGGCATTTTTTGTTGTGGAAAGGGCGTTTATATGAAAATAGGAAGGTAATCGTAATCTTCCAAAACTTCCATTTTCTTCTCCAAAATATTAAATATCCTGCGATTTTTAATTCTAAACTGTAAATTAAATATACAATAAATTGTGTGTAAATTATATATTTTCCTGGAAAAGAGTTTTAATAGTCGACAACCGCTTGCAGAGATTTTTCAATCTACATAAATTAATGGTTTTTAATAGAGCCACCCTGCTCTTAACTCATTATCCACACCATTACTAACCTAGATGGGTGACGATAGCGGCGTCAGGCCGTGTAAACCAAAACATTCAAATCAGTTGTTTGAGAAATATACCTTTGGGATAGTGGCATCAGATCCCGTTGTGTTAACCAGAATAATTTAAATGAGTTGTTTGAGGAATCTACTTTTGGGATTTAGAGGCAAGCCCTACATAAATTCTTTAAATAAGCAGAGATTTAAATAAAACAGTCTGCCCCATGTGGAATCAGCACCAGATTTGTTGACTGTAGCTGCCAGGGGACGCCGGTTTTGTTTTATCTGTGTGGCGCTCCTACCTCCGGTCCAGCAGAGATAGTCGCCCGACTGGGCATTGTCTGCAGGCTTGGCTGCCTGGGCCTTGGGCGGTCCTGGGGAAACTAGTGGTGGAGTTGAGCTGGTTGCTTCAGGTCTAACTTTTGCACTATATATAGGCTATATTGTAGATGGGCCCCAGACTAGTGTCTGACATTTTATGTTCTGCCACACAAAGGGTAGGGCGAGTAGACATGGACTCTTGTCTCAGCCAGTCACACTATACTGACACCAATCCAATCACTACTATACTGGTGATGAAGGTAGGACAGAAAGGCAGGGACCTCAAACAAGTTTGACTTCTAATACTTGTAGAGAAGAGAATGAAAACTCATTCGTAAAAAAAACAACAACAATTGGACTATGAAGTCGTCGAAAAAAATGGGGAAAAGGAAAATTGACCTTTGGAACAGAAATGTATTAAGATTGTAGAACCGAAAAGTGATGTGGAGAGATAAAGATAGACAGAAAGAATAGAGACCTCGTATCTAGGCTAAAGAATGACGTCCTTGTAAAATCCAATGATAAGGCCTAAGAGCTCTCTCAGGAAAGGCCCGGAACCAGATCAAAATTTTACTGGCTTCCTCAACCCCTGGGGAAAATCAATTCACTTTGTTTTTGTTCTTCGCGATGCTAAATTAGAAACAATGCCTTCTCAGCTGAAAATGTTTGTAAGTCTTCTCTATTTTGATTCTTTTTGTGACCTTTTTTTTCAAAATTGAATTGAGAAATTACCTTGCCTTCAAGTGAATAAATTACTCTACCCTGCTAAAGCATTGGAGACATTTATTGAAAATTGTTTAAATTTTGAAAATAACCACTTTAAGTATCCACTTTAAGTAAAGGAGGGGGAAAATGCCGAGATATTTTGTGACCATTGTTGTACCTGATAATGAAGTAGATGATTGCCCTGGCCATCAACCGCCTTTAATACACACATTTTGCATTCCCACTTTAACTTTTTCCTTGCCTTCAATTGATTGGCGCAGGTCCTCAACGTTATCTTGAAGACGTAGTCTGTCTTGGGAGGACAATTCGCTATTGATTCTATGTGGCCGTTTGACATGGCTCTTGTGTGTAAAAAGTTCTGGCCACTCACAAAACTCGCGCTGGTCGATGAAACCCTAGACAAGTTCTGGCTTTTTCCCCTTCCTGGAGCCCCGGGCAGCCTGCGAGTTTCCAGTCAGGTTATCTTTTGTTGCGATGAAGCAGAGGAGTGTTGGATGGAGTGATGTGAGCAGAGAGCAAAAGAAAGTCTCATTTTTTGCTCTTAATGGCTAATCATGGCAATGATTTTCCGAGGTCATGTTTTTTTCTGGTTATTTTTGTTTGGGCCCTGATCATGGTTTGCTCATGTGGCGAGTGATAATGCTATTCTTGCTTCATAATGATAATGCTCTTAGTTTTTAGCATTATATTAATTCTGGTTAAAACATGTTTGTCGTTTATGGCGGAATTTTGTTTTTGTCGTTTACAGTTTAAAGTTTTATCTCATCACACTCCAGGTTCCTGTTACTGATAAAGCAACCGCATCCTTATAAAATCTTCTAGACACCTTGGGAACATAGAACTTTTTAAAGACTTCGTGTTTTTTCTACTCACTGTGTCTACAGTTGGTTACTATATATATATATATATATATATATATACACAACTGTGTACGTCATTAAAGCCATGAGACTGTCAGACTGATCAGAAGATTCATAGACAGGCCGGTCAAGAGAATATGCGACATATCTTCACTGAGCCCAGGGACACCCAGTCGATGTCAAGTGAAGTAGCTACTCAGCAGTATATGTATTGCTCTTTTCAGACAGATGACAGCTGTGTGGGTGACGGGGTTGGGTTGGGTTGGGTTGGTTTAACGTCCAACAGCAGCACTATAAGGCCGTGTGGGTGAGGGGAAAGGCAGTATATCTAGAATTTTTTTACATGATAAATATGTTTATTTATAATTTTATATTTATTGGTTGTAATTGTTTCTTATCAAACATGCTATTAAAGTCGCGACTGACGCCGACAAAAATAAAATTCACCATTTAAAAAATGTATGTATTTGTAACACAGTTTATTTTATTTTGTTTGAACTGACAAGGGAGTCATGAAGAGAGGTGCGATAAAATAGATGTGCAGAAGGGGTGGAAGAAAGAGAGATATAGATAAATATGGAGGGAATGGGAAAGATAGGTAGGGAGAGAGAGTGAAAGATTAAGAGAGAGACATAGAAAGACAACTATTTAATGGTTGATAATTTCCTGTGATGTGGATTTAAATAGAGTGGGTCGAAATTTCTATTTGTGGTTAATATAAAAAAATGAAGGAATATTCGATCACAATGACAGACTTAAGGTTACCTTTGTGTGGTCTTTCTAGCTGTTCAATAAAACTTTTATAGACGTCTGTCTGCTTAGAGCAATCAGGCGCCTCGTCCCTCTAAATAGTTCATTTGTTCAATAAAACTTTTATAGACGTCTGTCTGCTTAGAGCAATCAGGCGCCTCGTCCCTCTAAATAGTTCATTATTAAAATTATGAATTCAATGTACCTTTTCAGAAAAGTAGGGCACAGGAGAAACGTTACAATTTTCGTTGACCGAGCAGAAAATACCTAAGCTTCATTATAAAACTGTAAAATATGGGGTTCTTAGAAAAGAAAAGAGTTCGTGTAATTGAATTTCAAATTCAGTAATTGTTGAACCCATAACAAGTTATTGAAAGAGAAAGAGAAGAGAGAGTCTGTAAAGTCAAGATCCTCCAAATGCCTCATAGGGAATTCGTCAGTGAGACCAAACAACCCTGATGATAGAGAAGGAAAGAGAGAGAGAGAGAGAGAGAGAGAGAGATGAGAGAAAAAGAGAGAGATAGAGAGAAAAATAGAAGGAGAGAGAGAGTGTGGGAGATAGAGAAGGAAAGAGAGAGAGAGAGAGAGAGAGAGATGGAGAAAAAAGAGAGAGATAGAGAGAAAAATAGAAGGAGAGAGAGAGAGTGTGGGAGAGAGAGAAGGAGGTTTGAGGATGGTTGAGAATAAAAGATGCAGAGAGGATGAAAACAGTAAAATATGAACAGGTAGGAAAGCAAATATGCCAAAATTATAGTACATGCAATTATATCGTGCATCTAATTGCGAAAGTAAAGCAGGCTAGAAATGAGATGATATACTCACCGTCTGAAGCTAATAATACTCAAAACTGTGAATCAACGAAGGATAATTATTTCACTTACAAAGAGTAAAAACTCTAGTTCATACATAGATGTTATAAATATGATTAAAGTAAAGTTTTTCACACATTATGCACTGTTTTTCACCTTCCTGCAGGCTTTGTGTTGTCTTTAAAGACCTTGCTGTCATTCCAACTCAATAACTCATTGTTCCATGGATAAAAATTAGACCTGTTTTTATAGCTGAAATTTGTTTAATTTAGCAAATGTAAAGCCTTAATTATTTAAACAAAATTCAAGAGATGTTAATTATTTCCATAAATAAATTAGATAAATTTGTTAAGGGCTAAAACCATTTGCTGTGTTTATGGATCAGACAACTTTGGGCGTAATCCTGGCGCACTGCTTTCTGCTGTCAGCTTTGCTGGAACAAGCTGCTTCGCCGAGGTAACCTCTCCTTATACAACGAAATACAAAAAAAAAATTCTGAAATAGATATAATTGTATCTTTGAAGTTTTAACTTTCCTTTGATTTATATTTAAATAAACGTTCACTGTGGTTTTTTTTACTCCATAAATCTGGTTTCAAGATATGACGATTCGTATTTCCCCGTGTCCTCATTTTGTTTCAGTTATACAAAACCTTGAAGTGAATGATATCATTTGCATGCATTTACTCTCCGGAATAAATCAGTATGTTTCTGATTATGTGTCATGAAATTCACTGAACTTCTATGAGGGAAATTCAAATGATAAAAACTCACTTAAATAAACACAGACTGTGTAAACAGAACTGGCAGTCTAGCACTAAAACCTGAAACCAACACGAGATCTGGACGTGAGGAAAGATCCCGCATGAGCCAGACTTCATGTTTCAGTCTGCAACGAGTCTTCTCAAGAACAGGCCAAGTCACCGAATCGATTGGTGTAAACACATAATTATTTTGTGTTATGTTTATAATAATGATAGTAACCCGTGTTTTGTTAAAGATTAGGAAAGTTGAGACAGAACTATACTCAGAGCGTATTTTACGCGTAGCCTTCTCAGCTTTACTTGGCACAGCAACAGTAAATGAGAAGATTTGAAAGATTAATGATAAACAACACCGGAGTCTTTCAAAGCGTATTTAAGGAAAGATGCGACCTGTTTGCTTCACATGATGCAAATTTGAGGAATGCCTGTGTCCATTTCGTACTTTATTTGTGTGTGTGGACTGATTTGTAATAGAATGGGGGGGGGGGGGGGGGATTTTATACTTGGATGAATAAAAAGGGGGGGTTTGTTGAGGGGGGGGGGGGGGGGAATTAATACATCGGATAAATCAAAAGGTTCAATCAAAGCCTAACAATGTGTAATCATCAATTGTTACATATTGCATTAATGTTATACACTATTATACATTACTGTATAAAGCATATTCTTTTACAACAATGCCGAATATGGAAATACTATAACATCAACACAACCCATTCTGTTTTATAATTCTTCAGGCCGGTTAGTGAGGATCACGATAGACTTATCCATGATGTTACTTTTCTTCTCAATTTGTCTTGGATAAAGCATTGTAAAATAGTTCTTTTGTAATAGCGTGAAGATATCTCAGTAACTACCGTTTTATTGCTTGTTGAATTATTTGGGGACACCTATACTTTATGCCAATGACTTAATATCGCTCGAATCTTGATTCTCACACCTTTATGATTTTTGTTGCACTGCATGGGGCCCTCTTATACATGGTTTTGGTTTTACTGCATGAGAACCGCTTTGTTTTTTCATGTGATCAATACAGATACCGTAACAGGAGTTTAGTTTAGTTTTAGTTTAAACCTCTTGATTCCCTGTAGAACATAGGGCCGCAGCAAATCCTCCACACCGAACTCGGTTCTGGTTGGTCCTCCTCAGCTCGGCCCATGTACTACCAACGGATTTTATCTCAACATCGGTGCCTCCCCGCCAAGTCTGCTTCGGGCGGCCGATCTTACATTTGCCTCGGGGGTTCCACTCTAAGGCTTGCCTTGTAATATTAGTTTTCTTGGTGTGTGGCAAATCCAGCCACATTTTCTTTTTCTGGTCTCCCTCTCGATGGGGATTTGCTTCGCTTTGTCCTACAGCTCTTTGGGGCATCTGTTATTGAATTGTGTCCGTTTATGGCGGTTGATCTTAGTCAGTCGTCACGTTACTTGTTTCTTACTGACAAGGTTGTAGACATCCAGATTCGTTTTAGCCTGTTGAAAGCGTATCGGGCCTTATGGATTTGGTAGCGTATGTCCTCGCCTGTCTCCCTTCTATGCTTATAACAAATAAAAACCTCTTTGATGCTTTACCGATGCAGCTGCAGTGAGCCTGTCTGTTATTGATTCATATGGCCTCAGTTTTTCCGATATTTGTCCTGTGTCCAGTTTTACGACTTCTTCTGGCATACGATATAGCTTCCCTTGGGCGTCTTGTTATCTTTGTGAAAGAGAGATGGTGTCGTCTGTAAAGTCAAGATCCTCCAAATGCCTCATAGGGAATATCGTCAGTGAGACCAAACAACCCTGATGAATGCCAGTTTTCACGTTCAAGGGTTACATTAGTTTCCCGTCGTAAATAACTTGACTTGACAAGTGACGTCTTTATAAAGTTGTCGATTTATAGTGACGAACTTCGGTATATCAGTCTCCAGATGAGATCTCGGGCGATGCTGTCGAATGCCTTTTGAAAGTCATAAAACACTGCATAATACTCTAGCTACGACATGCCTACTATGCACATCGTCATCGAGAAGTAACTAGAGTGGTCTGTGCACGAACTATCTTCTTGGAATGGCCTTGATTTTTTTTTCCATTGGTAACTGATTATTTATCTTTGTATTTTAAAGTTATTTCAACTTCTGATTTACCAGTTTGCAGATTATGTGTTACATACCTTTTCTGTGGAACACGTGACGTAACATGAATGAATATTATGTAAGTCTTTCATAATATACCACGTCATTGTGTGGAAGAGTTAAAGAAAAGGATGAGGAGGATCGCTGGTGGAATACGTGCTTTATTCCTGAGTGCCTGAATCTATGTCAGCATAATATGACGTAGTGTCCCCTCAACTCTCTTTATCTGTAGAGCAAGTAATAGTGGTCAGACTTAAGACCCGTCGCCAAAACGGTCTCCCAGAGATCAAAGAAGAACTGGGTGGAAGGGTTAAAATCTGTCCTAAGGCTCATCATGTTAGGTTACACAGTAACAAATGATTATTGTTTTGTTTTTGTTTTTTTGTTTTTTTTAAGGAGATTGGCGTAAGGGATGTTTAATTCATCATTCTTCTCTAGAGATGCTGTTTCTCTCCCATGTTGCTCATCGCCTGAATCCCGTCTCTGCTATGACTACCAGTGCACGTGTCCTTGTGAGTTGATGCGGGTTTTCGGGCCTCAAGCGAGGATACCAGATAGACTCGGCCTTAAACCTTGAACAAGGCTTAGCACTGTCCTAGGAACTACTGCAGGGCATGAAGTTTGAAGATGCAAGAAACAGGAAATGTCAATCAAGCGTGAAAGGGGATAAGAGAAGCACTGAGAGATGCCCGTCGTTTTCTGAACGAGAAAAAAATTAGGAGAAAAGTTTAGATTGGAGTACAAGTTTTGCGTTGAAATGGTTTGGACAGTGAACAAAACTGTGGACTTCACAATGCCTGGGAGTTTGATATTGTTTTTTTTTTTTCAGTAAAGTTGTATTAAGAGTCAGTTATACTGTCATTGAACGACTTTTTTCTTTGCGTTTGAATATGACAAAAGCGTTTTATTTCGTTCGCCTTTTTATTTCTTTGATGTTTTTGTTTTCATAAATAGTTTTTCTTTGCTCTTTATGATTTTACCACAAAACTGCTTATATTATATTCTTTTGTACTTTATAGTTCGCCTAGATTCATTGTCAAAATATGAAATTCCTTTCGTATTGATGATAGGAATAGTTTAAAGTTCCCTTCCAGTTTTTCGTTATGACGTTCAAAGTTTCTCATTAAGTTTTGAATCGGTTAAAAAACAAAAGGTTCCCATCTAATAATACGTCGAACAGTAAGATACTGATTGAGCATTGAACGTATTATTATTGTCACGTAAAAGATATACAATAATTATTCCCGTAATGAAAGGCGGACTCTTAGTCTGCAGACTCAGGAAAGGTTGACTTTTGATTAGGAAGCGGCAGTGTTGTTTTAATTTGTTTGTTTTTTTTGTTTTGTTTGTTGTTGTTGTTCTTTTTGTTTTTGTTTTTCTTTTGTGCGGGGGTGGGGTTGCTCTACAACCTAATAAGGTGTGACCTGTTGCTTCACTGGTATATGATGTGCTAAACATTGTGGGAGAGGAGACACATACGGTGAGAATTACCTTACGCCATTGTTAGATCAGATTTCTCGTTTGTGGTGCTGCATAGGCAGGGGTCAGTGGGATTGCTGTGGTTTTCATACAGAATATTAATTTTTATCTTTGATGGTTTTTGCAAGAGATACAGAGAAAGAGAGAAAGAGAGAGAGAGAGAGAGAGAGAGAGAGAGAGAGAGAGAGAGAGAGAGAGAGAGAGAGAGAGAGAGAGAGAGAGAGAGAGAGAGAGAGAGAGGGAGGGAGGGAGAGAGACCAAGAGAGAGATACGGACTGACAGACAGAAAGAGGTAAAGAGGGAAAACTGTTGTTTTTTAATCTCTTCACTATAAACAATTGCATTACTAACTGTATCAGAGAGAGAAAGAGAGAGAGAGAGAGAGAGAGAGAGAGAGAGAGAGAGAGACCGGGAAAGACAGACAGACAGACAGACAGACAGAAAGAGGTAAAGCGGGAAAACTGTTGTTTTTTAATCTCTTCACTATAAACAATTGCATTATCGTTTATAGGTTCATTTCGAGGTGCTCTAAAGTTCAAAACTTCTTTTTTTAGAATGAATGACAATCAATAGGCACCGAAAACAAAATACCTCAAAATCATCAACTCTTTCATGCTATTTATAAGACGCTCAAATGGTATTGCCTCTTTCATGCTATTTATAAGAAGACAACATAGCATTGTTTCCTTGTCAGCTTTTCGTTTGTCTCTTCTACTCGTTTTTGGCGTTTGTCATCTCAGCTGTATCCTTTTTCGGATTACTTTGGAAAGAGAAAGTTAATAACAAAGACAAAATAGATAGACATAATACTGCTGAAAACTGTAGAACTGTGTTTGCACATCAGTCTTTTGAAGGCTTTTTATTTCAATTTCCTTTTATGTTTTTTTCCCCTTTCAAACAGCTTTAAAATGGCTGGATCGAGTATGGATTCCTTACAATAAAAAGGAAAAGGCAAGATGTCTTTTCCCTTTGAACGCTCTTGCTTTTGGTTCTAAAATTATTTTTAGATTGTGGTATTTAATTAAGCAAATATATAAGTAAGTAAGCTTTTCTGTATTTTGCGTTTATTTTAATTAGCCAAGCATGCAGCAAAAGAGAAACCAACCAATCGAAATCAAACGGTAGGGAGAGTTTGGAATGAAAATCGAAAGTAGTGAGTGGAAAAGTAATTACAATGCAGCAATAAAACTGTAAGTGGGCTTCATTAAGACACAATAAAAGCTTTAAAAAAAACTAAAAAAAAACATACTTCGCGTCCGGGAAGGACAGAAAAACGTACCGTCGTAATGGGTTAAGAGCAAAACTAGGGCACAAAGAAATGTTTAATTCGGTTGGAGCAGCCGCTTTGATGATTGATCCTTTTGAATATAGATTTTTCATAATTATTGACGTTTTACCCGCAATCAAATATGGCTATGTTCTGTGCGAAAAAAAGTTAAGACTGAAATAGTAAAATAAAAGTGAGATTTTCACATAGTTATATTCCTCTCAAAATTATATTCCAGAGAACTCAAGTGCTATCATATTATTTGCGCACTTTATTTATGAAAGGGAAATGTCCAATTTTTTCTTAGCACCATATTTTCCCGTACGAACAAACCTGACGGGTATTGAGGACTGCGTATAGAGCGCCATTAGCCCGGCCTCGAAGCCGCGATACGTTCAAAGATGTTAGAATCTCAGCCTGTTCAAATAGATCGATCCATTGCAGTGTTTTCTCTAGAGGTGTGATCAAAAGTTGAAGATCTTAGATTTTTGTTGATTTTTTTCCTTATTTGAGGGTGATTTTGTGCAAACCTCTGTGGAGTTCGCTTATTTCAATATTTGATGAAGAAATGTGTCTGAATATCGCCCACCGTTTGTAACTCGCAACTTTGATTGATGTTACTGACTGTGAATGGGTATCTTAAGAAGAAGAGATGATAGTATTATTTTATATGATCCAAACTGGAGCGTTATTTTACAAAAATAGTTTCCTGTAGCAAATCGTAGTTATTTGAACTAATGTGTTTGAATTTCATAGATGAAAACTTCATTATGGCTATTACTAACTAATTTTGTATAACCTTTTGGTATTTCATTCAACGTCATTTTTAATTTTTGGTTGGATAATTGCGTTGCTTTCCAAGTAACTAAAGGCTTTTTAATTGTTGATTTTTCTTTTAGGGTAAGTTTCTTTCATACCTATGATAACTGCAAGAACAGTGTAAATCATCAATATATTGATTCATTCTGTGCATTGCACAATGACTCATCTCTTGTTTATCTCATAATAAAAAATGTTGCAAACACTGAAAAGTGAAACCTTCAATACATTCGTATTTGCTGGATTGTGGCTCGACTTACCACACATGTTTCTGAGACTGGAGATTGAATCAAGTACCTATCACAGCCTAGTTGAATCAAAGTAAGATTCATTGTTTTTAAATCTCACGAAATCAAAATTATCCTCACTAATATATTTTTAATCGTGCATAATTATCAATATTCTTTCATTTTATATTAATCTGAAATTAACTTTTTGGGTGAAAAGTTTACACTCCTGGGTGACAAAGGCCCCTGGCAAGGTTTTTTTTTTTATTTTCGTTAGTTTGACGCCCCGAAAGTTTGATGAGATTCGAACCTTGGTCGTCTTGTAATGAGGCCATCGCTCTATCTACTGGGCATTCTGGTGCCCAATTCCATGCAAGGCAGTCCAGCCACAGAGTCTTTTCGTAGCTCAACCTATCTTTAATGTCAATTCTAAACACGTTATCGATTTTTTAATGTTAAAACACAGCCAAGAGAAAGAAAAACAGAGCGGGGATTAAAAAAAAGCAAAGCTCGGGTCAACCGGCAGGTGGTGAGCTGCCCGTGCGTGCTCACATTGTTTTGTTTGTTAGTGAGTTCTAAAAATATCTTGTCAGAGTCTGACATTTCCCAAAAAATGGCGACATTTGTAGACAGAATTAGCTTGGCAGTTGTTTGTTTGTTTGGTATGTTTTATTTTTGTTTGTTTGCTTGTTTTTGATTTTTGTGATTTCTGTAGGGTATTCGTTTTACTTTTTGTTTGTTTGCTTGTTGGTTTTTTGTGATTTCTGTAGGGTATTCGTTTTTTGTTCTTGTTTTGTTTTGTTTTTTTTTTCTTTAATCCAACTTGTGACGCTGTTAGTTTCTGTTATAATTTTTTTCATTCTTCCCTTGAAAATCTGCCATAATGTCAGGACTTCTATATCTACCAATGGCCAAACTGTCTTACTGGATGTATGGTGGTTGTGTGAGCACGAGGAGGATAATTTGGAGACCCAAGACGAACTTCGGCATTCAAACCCTATCTAGATAGGGGTAGGTAATGTTTGAATCAAACAGCACTACATCTGCTGTTATTATCTGTTTTAGTTTATGCGAAGAGATAGAGTGAGGAGGAGAAACTAGGTGAGAGGGAAAATAGAGAGAGACAGACAGAAGAAGGAGTGAGAGAGATAGAGAGAGGGGGAGAATGCTTGTTTACTTTTATGTAAGTTATAATTTTTGAATGGTGTATTTTGTTCCCCTCGATTCCTTACACATGCTTCGATTGTGAAATATAAAGGATATAATTGAGATAAAAGTCAGAGAGGGATTCAGCAAAAACACAATAAATACTTTTAATTCAGCAAAAACACAATAAATACTTTGATAATTTCTGCTACTTTTTCTTTTTAGTATTATTAGCTTAAGAATAACAATTATGTGCGTTTTGCTTCGACAGCTATGATTGGATGGAAATTATGAATACTGAATACCACGTAAACATGGTGTAAAAATCATAACCGTTTTCATTCTCTCAGGTTTAATTTAATGGTTAATAAAAAGATATGAGTATAATTGAAGCGGAAAAACATACTTTTTTGTTTGTTTGTACATGTATCACGAATTGATACGCGTCCGTTTTTTATTATTTTTTTTATTTTTTTTTTATCTCGGTTGTTGTTTTTTGCTGAGTGTGTTTTTTTAAATTGTTGTCCTCGTGTCGATGTCGACTGGGAGGAACATAATATCTTTTACTGTAAATGGACAATTAAGTGACATAATGAATAATCACGGTGTCGTGCAAAAGGCCAATTAAACGCTGTGGATGATGATACGACCCAAGCCTAGGCTAGGCTGACTGGCCGCGCCGGCTGGCTGGACCAGTGGACCTCTCTCTGAGTCTCTCCGCGCGCCCGCAGGCTCGGCTGTGACTCGGGCAGCCCTCGGAGCGGGAAAACCCCCTGAGTATCGCAGCCTTCCGAGCTCACGCCGGTCCTCTAGGCCTGGGCATCGATCTAGATCTAGGCTGGATCTCGGGGACTCGGAGCGAGTTGGAGCGCCACTAGCGCCCACCTACCGACCCTGCCCGGATCTATGATAGAGAGGAGCGAATAATTTCTATAGCTGTGAGTAAACCATTCTCTCTCTTTCCTCTCTCTTCACCCTCTCCGGCTTTCTCTCAAGAGAGGCGGCTGCTAAAATTGCTTGGCTATCGGTGAGCTTCGGAGAAAGGAATGATTCTCTCAGTGACAATTATTCGTGCTGACTTTAGTTCTCTGTGGCAAGTGTGTTTACCTTCATCTCATGTCACTATAGTGAACGCTGTTGGCTGCGACAGTCTACTCTGCTTCCAATGTGGGTGTGTTGTGTTTCCGGTGAAATTCCCAGAATAATTTTCTAGGTTGCTATTTTTGTACACCATCGGCAATACTTTATTGATCTGAGATCAATAATCCAATGAAATATCACTTTATCGATTAAAGTTTTAAAACAGACCTGTAGTTGGCAACGCGAGAGCCTTGTGTTTGTCTTAGGGTTAGATATTGTATTGCCCTTTCGAAAAACTAAAAAAGTCAGGTGGCATTACCTAACATTAAGAGTTGTTACCGTATAATTCCTTTTGTGTTTTCTTTTCGTCAAATACTGCTAGAAAGACAGGCCTCTCTGTTCCACACGATTGTGCAAAATGATGTCACGTCTACGATGTTAGACTAATATCAAGCTGTTTTCGTGTCTCATTCAAAAAACATTAACTACGCAGTAGTCGAGTAAGTCGAATTTACTGACTGCAAGGGTATGTACTTATAACCTTTTAAAATAACGTCGTGCATTGCAATACAAGATCTATGGCGATGCCGTGCACTATAATTCAGCATCAATGCTTTCTATGTGTGCCCGTGCGTCGTAAGTAAACTTTACCCTTTATCTGGGAGCCAGCGCGCCTCAGGCGACACACACGCCCAGATAGATGCGTTGGAATTTTAAATAACAAAGATACGTCGCCAGCATTGATCTCTAGCTCTGTGTGTCCTTTGGAGTTACAGACGGCGATAATTAGGGAGAAGGAAGGTTTGGTCAAACAAAGGGAGGCAGTACAACTGATCGAGGGAGTGTCATTCATCCGTGATCTACTTCCATCTGTCACTCCCTGTCACCACCATGGGCAAGACGCGACATCCGGACGAGACTGGCCGGAAATTTACCGAGGCGCTTTTAAACAAGAACCAAAGGGTGAGTTCCAACACGGTGTCTGCGTGTCTCTCCTAGTATCAGTGTGTGATCCATTTTGAATTTTTATTTTGAAAGTTTTGTATGTTAATGTTTGTTGTTTTGCTCTTACGAGACTTTCAAATTCATTTCTGAAGTATATCGGATTTTGTCGATTAGGTTTCGTAACACGAAGCACTACTAAAAGTACCATTTTCTTACTGTTGTTTTTATCTCTGATCTTTTTCTTTTCTTCTTCTTCTTTTTCTTCTTCTTCTTCTTCTTCTTCTTCTTCTTCTTCTTCTTCTTCTTCTTCTTCTTCTTCTTCTTCTTCTTCTTCTTCTTCTTCTTCTTCTTCTTCTTCTTCTTCTTCTTCTTCCTCTTCTTCTTCTTTTTCTTCTTCTTCTTCTCCTTCATTTACTGTGACCTTTTATATCGTATTTACCAATGCGTCAGGTAGAAAGATGATTCATCGAACAATATTTATTTGTATATAAGCGCTTTTTTGTGCAACCATAGGTTCCTCAATTATGCGCATATTTATACATGATAAGATATGATACAGGGGCTCTATGTTTTTTCTTCTTCCCCAAAGCATGTTCGCTTACTCTAAATGACATTAGCACTCTTAACGATTTCTTGTTCGCTGTCATGTGACGAGTGTGTCTGGCGTCGCAACAGTGATTTATGTGAATGTATCCAAATGCAATATCTTGCTGAACATGGCTGTGATCTCAAGCATGGATGCTGAGAATGTATATCACTCTTTGGTATTTTGAGTAAGCAACGTATTCGAACATAATACGTGAGGTCCTTTTTAAGATGTCTAAGAAACTGGACAAATACATTTTTAATAGGGATCAGTACATGTTGTGTTGCCGTGGTAGTTACAGATCAATGTACTCTTTGAATAAGTGAATAATAATGTCATATTTGGGGCAATTCAAATTTAATTGTTTGATAAACATTTCCTGGTACATTTTCAATTGTTGATGCTGTTCATAAGATTAACTAGTAACCTGGGCTGCGTTTTTTAGGTATTCTCTCTACGATTCGTGTTTATTATTATAATTTTTATTATTACCATTATCATTATTATTATATTATTATTATTATTATTATTATTAATATTATTATTATTATTATTATTATTATTATTATTATTATTATTGTTTTTCAACAAAAAGGTATTCTGAATAGACTTGGTGTGTGAAATTGATTTGATCATATAATTTAGAACACCAGCTCTACAATGTATTCGAGTAACTGTATAAGTGAATATATTGTGGTGTGGGAATCCTTTACACTATCGCCTTTGCTGGGAAGGCGTTTCTGCTGCATGTACAACCAACACGTCATTGAGAATGATCGATCAATATGACTGTTCGATCACCGAAATTGTGTGGTAACATTTCTGCTTCAATATGTGGGTTTTTTGTTGTTGATTTTTAAAGAACAACGTTTCATACAGGTAAAACCCATTTCGTAATCGATGGAATGCTATAAGAAATCCAATGCAATACATGTAAACTTTCAAACTTAGGTAGTCGAAATAGAGAAAAAAAATAGAGAGGATTGAGCCGATTGTACCACCGAGCAACATGTTGGAAACGGTATTCCAGGGTGGAATCGCTGACATTTCAAGACGATTTCATTGACTCAGTAAGCGTATAATTATGGGATACCTGCGAAAGATTGGCACGATATGTATATCTGATTAAAAGACCGTAACTCTTAAAAACATTAAATGACTTGATATAATGTTCTTGCTATGAAATCTCTCAACAATTTTGTTTGGTTTTTCCACGCATATACATTTTCTAGTTGAAGGTAATTATTTATCTCGTTGCTTTTCTCTACTTAGTTTCACCAACCCAATTATTAGCTGGGAAGTTTTACTGCAAGCCTCTCTGGAGAAATTCCTCGTCGAGAATTGTCTAAGAGCGGGGGCGTTTCTTACTGTTACTGGTTGAGGTTTTCTTCGGTGCAATAAACTTGAAACGGAGTGGATAAGAGAAATCAGTTAAATGTAATGGGTGTACACCAACAACAAAAACAAAAACAAAAACAACAACAACAACAACAACAGCAACAACAACAAAAGCAGCAACAGGATAAAGCAAAACAAAAACAAGAATAAAATATCAACTAGGAAACGGTGAAATAAAGACAGTGTACACAAGGAAAAGTAGAGTACAAAAAGAAGGAAAACAGATGACACAAAGATTTGTTTGCAGGATCCGTAGAGTTCAATTATTGTCCTGCATGAGTGTGCGTCATATCCAAAGCCTGCATCGATATTCTGCTGCGAGCAGGAAGAAAGGATAACAGTATGCCTGGGAGCGAAATGCTGCCTCATCGTTTCCATGGGGCTTCATTTCAAAGCAATAAGTGTTTCATTTTTGCAGCGAAAATTAAGTTGGCCTTCAAATGTCATTCAATGTTGCAGTTCAAATATGGGAATGTAATATGTAGCTTTTTGATTCATGTTATCACTGGTTAAAATGTATGTATTTTTTAACTCATGTTTTGCTTGGCAAAATCACACTTTGATAAAAAATTATTGACTTCGATTTATAATCCTTAATACAATAGGAAATACAATAAAGTCAAAATAAAGAGTTTACCTTCTTGTAATATATGTTATGCATTTAAAAAACTTGACAATTATTGTTAAGTGGGATTTATACAATTTAGGAATTAACTGACCAAACAATTGGTTATTCTTTTTTTTATAAATTACATAGTTATCATTATCCACTTTACTGCAAAGAGAGAAACTTAGTGTGAGCCCAAAACAATAGCATCCATCACAGCCCCATTGCAATAATTAAATTTGATTTTCAGCTCTATATATATGATTATTCATGTACTTTGATGTGTCAGCTTTGATCATTCGCATCATGGTTCTACTTGCAGTCAGTCTATCGCCCACTCAAGCGTCTTCCCCCAAAAACACGCACACATAATAAAAGTAGGAAAAACGAAATCAGATGAGACGAAATACAAGATTGGTTGCCATCATTGTAATTTTGCTTTCATTGAGAAAACCGGATTTAACTTTCATTAACATTAAGAAATATATGGATCCAAGATTGTAATCCAGATCAAGGTGTAATACATTATAGGCTTCTTTGTGATTTTTCCAACCCATTAAGGCTCTGAGAGAATAAGATCGTAAAATTGAAACTCTAATGGATTGCATTATTTTTAAGACAAAATTAATTTTTTTTTGCTTGCAATATAACCTCTATTTACTTTATATTACCTGTATCTTGACTCCATAACCCTGTTATGATAGGTTTGTCTGTGACAAGCAGTAGTAAAAACATGTATTTATGTGTGATATATTATTTTGAATTTTGCCTTTTCTCACAATATTTTTCAAAAAAATATTCAGTGGTATATTTAAGTGATTTTATGCGAAATATAACTGAATTTTTGCATTGACCGTGGCAATCGTTTTGTACACATGATAAGGTTTATGTCTTTATATCGATGTGAACCATTTGAGCACGAGCCCTTAATGAAATTGAGTTAGTTTTCCAGGAAAGTCACCTACACCGCACCTTCCATAGAAAAGTACACAGCATACAAAGTTTAATAAAGAGACCAGAGTCTGATGCTATTAAGTTCATTCCACTCATATTGATTGTGTTTGGACCCAATCAGCCATAAGCCTTGTAAGTTTGGATGCGAAAGCTCAGCAATTCAGTCTGGTAGAGCATATCGATAATCTCCTCAATTGCTCGCTGTATCCTGGTTAAATACTTAATTGTTGTTGCTCTTACTGGTTTTATTGTTATTATTGTTTAGTGATGATGTTGGGGTGGTATTCGTTTATTTTCTTTTACAATGGTTTTGTTATTTTTTGTTGTTGTGATGTTGCTGTCGTTGTTTTATTATTGCAGTTGACTGTTTTGTCGTACTTGATGTTTTTTTCTGCAATATTTTGTTGTTGTTGTTGCTATTTTGGTGTGTGTTTTGTGTGCACATTATACATTTGTTCTTGTTACTATTGACATCAAATTTGCATTTTACGTATTGACTTGTGTTGAGGTTCTTGTTTTGTTTTGTTTTTTTGTTATGTTTTGTTTTGCTTCATTGTTTTGAGTAGTTTCCGTCAAAGTGTGGATCTTTATATTACTATATGACACTATCATTAAAGTGTCTCTCCATGGTATCAGAAATACCCATACTTATCTAAGAGTTTTGTCCATCGACCCATTTACCCACGTATTAATCCGATCTATCTATCTCTCATCTATCTATTTATATATCTATCTATTTATCTATCTATATATCTAACTATATATCTATATATCTATCTATCCATCTATCTATCTATCTATCTATCTATCTATCTATCTATCTATCTATCTATCTATCTATCTATCTATCTATCTATCTATCTATCTATTTATTTATCAATCTATCTATATCTATCTATCTACCTATCTAGTTATATATCTATATCCTTATCAATGTAATCGTATATATAGTACAAATATTGATGTATCGTATTTTCTATACAGACATTCATGCTGTTAAATTATTGTTTAGTGATGATGTTGGGGTGGTATTCGTTTATTTTCTTTTACAATGGTTTTGTTATTTTTGTTGTTGTGATGTTGTTGTCGTTGTTTATGTTGTTGCTGCAATGTTTGTTGTTGTTGTTGCTATTTTGGCTTTTTTTTGTTTGGTATGTATTTTTTTGTGTGTGCACATTAAAATATATTCTTGCAACTATTAACAGCAAATTTGCATTTTACGTATCAACTTGTTTTGAGGTTCTTGTTGTTGACATTTTAATTTTTGTTTGTTTTGTTTGTATGATGGTTTTGAGTAGTTTCCGTCAAAATGTGGATCTTTCTATATCACACTATCATTAAATTGTTTTTCTATGGCATCAGAAATACACGTACTAATTGAAGTCTAGCTAAGGGTTTTTGTCCACTAACCCATCAACCCATTTACCCACGTATTAATCCGATCTATCTATCTCTCATCTATCTATTTATCTATCTAGCTATCTATCTATCTATCTATCTATCTATCTATCTATCTATCTATCTATCTATCTATCTATCTATCTATCTATCTATCTATCTATCTATCTATCTATCTATCTATCTATCTATCTATCTATCTATCTATCTATCTATCTATCTATCTATCTATCTATCTATCTATCTATCTATCTATCTATCTATCTATCTATTTATCTATCTATCTACATATCTAGTTATATATCTATATCCTTATCAATGTAATCGTATATATAGTACAAATATTGATGTATCGTATTTTCTATACAGACATTCATGCTGTTATCTACTGCTATTTTAAAGAACTATAAGACCGACTGCCCTATAATTCCCTATATATTGCCAAGACTATTATCTTTGGGTCATTATTGGTGCAACAAAAGTTGGTAATGGAGAAAATGAAAACTAGATTTGGCGGGTTAGCCGTTGTTGTCGATATTGGAATTTACCTAATTATCCAAACAAATTATGATCGTTGTTTTTTATGCCTGCAATTTTGTTGTGTCTCAGAGAATTTGATTTGCTGTTTTACATACGGTACCAGTCATGTCCTCTTTTTTTTCATGTTGCACGATTGCAGATTCTACTAATGAAATGTTGATGTGGATATTGACGTTTTTTTAAACGTTTACATACGACAAAAAAGCCTCTCCGAGATTCATTTCTGTGAAACTAGATGTGAAACCACGAAATTTAAGGGATGGTCAATACTGAAAGGATTATTGATAATTTCAAAATGTTATATTTGGATGAATTTTTAGATTTATGGCTTTTTTATATTGGAAATTTAATTTAGGGTAATACTTGTCTTAAAAACGTTCGGTGAATATAAACTCTTAGTCTTGATATTTCAACAAGAATTTTATATAATTCTACTTAAGTGGGTGTATTTATAATAATTGACGTAGAGTGGTTTATTTCCAAGCAAATCTATTGCTGCTTTTCCACATCTTTCCTCTTTATCAAATCTCGGTGATTTCGCAAATGTTTCAGAGGGTTATCAAGAACATTGAGCGCTTTTTAATCTGAAGTGAAGGGATACAAATCGAATTCTAGAAAGGTTTGCAAGTCGGTATTGTTACCTGATTGAATGCCTAATATCAGATGCCTTTGTATGAAAAGACTTTTGTGAAGCTGGCGATCGATATTCTGGAGTCAAAAGCAATACAAAATCATGAATTTCTTTTGTACCTACGTACAACTTTTAATGGCATTTCCATATGCATTATCAAATGCTTTTACATACTTTTCTCTAGATATCCTATTCAAGACTTATAAATGATAATACCATTGTTTTAACTTTAGATCAAAAAATTTACTGAAAATTGAGTTGAAAAGATAGCATTTTGCAATAGATTAAAATCTATGGTTTTACGTCTTTTCGTGTTGGTCTGATGGTGTCCTGACCAAAAAATGTGAATGGGACAAGTTGCTCTGATTGAAGTGAAATCTGTGAGCGTGATTTTAATCAGTCAAACATAGAACATTCGTGTCTTTCATATTTTAAGTCTACTTTAGCGTTTTTAAAGGGAATAGAGACCTTTAAATGTTTTGTGTGAGTCAGAAGCATGTCATTCTGTTTTTTAAATATTAAAGTAGCCCCTAAAAAATCTTAGAAATATTGCTTTAAGATATCATGATTGCCAAAGTCAAATAATTGTTAAATGATCCATTTGTTAAAAGGAAATTAATTGCAGTCAAAATCAATAAACAGAATGTTTAAATTAATCAACAATCCCGATGGCTCCTTACTCTGGAGAGCGTGTGGCTGATCACCCTCTCCAGATCTCCTGGCTAAGTCGATATCCAGATCGCGTTCACGGTGCCTAAGGTTAGCCCCAATAACAATGGAGATCCGGCTATTCTTAGCAAACGCCGCACGTTCTTTGTGCGCGCTCTTGTTCCAGTGTTTGATTACATCGATAACAGTTCTTTTAAACACACATGTATTAGAAAAGGTGATAATCGTTATTCATCATCGATCTGAGAACAATTTGGCCCAAAAGAATCAATACGTTAATTAGACTGCTCATGTTTTCAGCGTACTGCATGTTGGTACGGAGAGGTCGTTTTTTTTTTGTGTGAGGCAGAGGTCCAATAATTGCCAGATATTGGTTGGCGTTGCTTTTTATATATAACCATAGTTCTATAGAGACGGTTTGTTTCAAGAAAAATGAAAGTGGCTGCCGCACTTAAGGCATTGTTTACAACTAGTTTTAACACGATGCCGAGGCCTTAGATATAAAACATCGTTAGTGACGCTCTCTGTGGCGTGCACACACACTGGTGGTTAAGTTCCCAAATAGAAGGATATGATCGGAGTTGAAATTCACAGTTTACACTGTCCGAATAAATATTGTATGCAACAACGTTTCCTAAAATAATTTTACAAAGCTACAATGACTTTCGCCTGGCAATATTGTTTCGATTTCCCACAACACACATACAACTTATTATAAGATATTGATTTATAAACAAAAGTGTTAAAGCTTTGGGGGAAACACTGTATTGTTATCTGACATTGTCCCGTTATGATGTTTGATTTTACGGATTGTGTTTTATTATTTTCAGCTTGCCTTACCTCCGCTGTTTTCTCTAATATTTATATATATTGAAAGTGATGCTTTTTTTCTGCATCTATACAGCAAATAGATTGCCCTTGGATCTAACGACGCCTGAGAGAACGTTTATCAATCGAAAACTTTTAAGGTATTACATGTATATAAAAATTTAAACATTTTTTTTTATAACTATTTGAGTATTGCGAATATTATTTAAGTACCCATAGTCAATTGCGTTTCTATTAAAAATATGTCCACTTGCTCCCTGACGAAGTTGAGTATAACTCAGCCGGAGTCAATTATTGCGGCACCGTTTCTTCATAGTGTCTATACCGAGCCGTCATGTTGGAACATTAAGTGCCGTCTTCCTGACTGATGGAGATGACTTTGCTCTCTTGCACTCGACAAGATTGGACATTCGCATGTTCCTTTCACTGAATGTTATTTCTCTGCTTTTAATTTTCCCTCGACTATGAATACCAATTCTTCTTAATTCGGTATTTAAGTGGTGCCTTTGTTCTCTTATAATGGTTTTACTCTGGGCTTTACAGTTGAGGTTAAAATATTCAATTGGCTTCTTATTGGTTTGTGGCTCGCTTGAAAAGTTTTTGGTTGGAACCACCCTAGTCCTTTATGATTCAAAACGGTAAGAATGTGGATATCCTGGTTTTCCAGTTTATAAAGTTTGGACGTTCACGTCACTTTGGATTACCACAGATTTGAAAGTATAAGTTAATTTTATTTGCTGATAGTCTTATTTGTTTCTTTATATTTTATCAAAACTCCTTCACTCTAAAAGTGTTTTAAAAATACCACTCTTCTTGAAATCCCCAAATCAATCATTAAGGAGTGACATGTTTTCATCCTTTCTAGTATCACGCTGCACTTTTGTTGAGCTTATTAATTTGCATGTTCTTTTACGAACAAATTTAGGCACACTTTCTATATTCGGAATATTGTGTATTAAATCGTTTATCTTTCATAAATGTTCAAAAATACTACCACGTAGTTCACATTCCTTGAATATTGGTACCTTCGAAGATTTTTGATTTAATGGGCATGACGGTTTTAAATTTCTCTAATGTGGATCTTTAAGTTCCTCATTTTATCTTATACACATCTATAAACAGCTTTATAATCAATGATCCCTATTTATCTTAAGATCTACTCTTATTTTTTAAGAAGAAAAACGAACAGTGGCACTCGTTATTTTGTGAACTTTTCTTTCAGATAACGAACCTTAATGAGACACCATTACATCCATTATTTTATCCTGTGTCATCTAGACAAGTTTATTGAAGGTTTTCGAATGATCTTTTTTCTCTTTCTAGGAGTAGCGATTCTCTCTCTCTCTCTCTCTCTCTCTCTGTCTCTCTCTCTCTCTCTCTCTCCCCCCCCCTCAAACCAAGTCGGTAAATCGCCTGTTAACTCGGAATATTACATTATTTTCCAATAATTGCAGAGTTTGATAGGACGAGAACAATAAAGAACGTTCCTTCCCTAGGAACTGTATCTGGGAGTATCGTCCATCTATTCCGTGAGAGCAACACGTAAATAACGCATCCTAGCCTCTGGCAGGGCAGGGCCATAATTATTGTTATGATTCAGTGGATAACTGGGTGAGGTTCTGAGGTTTATTCTCTTACATCTCCCCGTTCCCAACTTCGGTCTTCGCAACTTCGGATCATGTTCAGTGCATTGTAGCCGTTTTTTCATTTCCTTGGCGCCTGGAATCTCCCATCTCTACCATCATCGCTCTGATGGAAAAGTACCTCTAGCGAGGTGGTGGGCAGAGTGTGAGTGTGAGAGAGTTTACAGCTTCATAATTAGCCTTTCGCGGCATTTTAGATCTGGAACTCATTATGGAGGGTTCTTCTCAGCTTTGATCCTATTCTTGTCTCTTCCGGTTGTTGTGGTGTATAGTAAGTTCGTTCTGTTATAAGTTACTTCGCTCTCTCAATCCTTTTCTCTCTCTCTCTATCTGTCTATCTCGCCACCTCTCTCTCTATTTCTATCAATATATCTATGTATCTATTTATCTATCTATCTCTCAACCTGTCTCTTTATTATATCTCTCTGTCTCCCTCTCCCTCTACGTCTTTTTCCTTCTCCTTGTCTTTTTCTGTCTTTCGCGCTATAGTGTACAAGCTCTGACAGTGATTGCCTCTTTTTTATTACTTTTGTTCTCGAAACTAACTGCTAACTCTATTGGGTAGTTACAATCCTCAATATAACCTTTCTATTGTGATTCGTTTTTCTAATTCGCCATTTAATTTATTTTCCATTTTCTTTTTTTTTTTCCAATCACCATTACAATTGCACACTCTCACTCGTCGTCAATTTATAAAGGTGACTCTTAAGCCTCGTCAATTGATTGATTTTTCCTAGACAAAGTTGTTACAAAGAAAGTTTTGTAAAATAAAATGTCACATGTCTCTTCGGTGTGATAGTATGCTTTTTATGATGTCAGCTTGAACTATATCATAAGAGGAACTCCCTTTGTCTAAATCTTTAGGTGACCCGTCAGACGTTGGTTCTAGAAAGGGGAAATGTGTAGTACGTGAGGAATCCCCGATAGAGTTACTGGTGGTGTGTAATGGATCTTTGTCACGACCTGCACCTACTTCATGCAGACATGGTGCGGCATTAAAAGGAATCGAGTTTTTATTTTATTTTATTTTTTATGCTAGTGAAGAACCAATATCTCTTTACAAGGAATTTATAAAGAGCGATAGTTTTATGTATAAAATATAAAAAAGGTCACAATGTTAATTCCTTTTGACAAGAAATTAATATTGGTTTTAAAGAGGCCAGTCTCTAAATATCAGTTAATGGTTATGACATACGGCTTTATGGTAATGTTGTGGATTGGTTGCATTGTCTGTTGGAAATCACGATATCAATGGAAAAACTTGAATTTTTGCCGCACAGACTGGGCAGAATGTGACTAGGAAACTTCTAAAGCAGTGACACGATGTTTATTAATTTTTTAATGACATTGCAAATACCGTGT
Source organism: Elysia chlorotica (assembly GCA_003991915.1). Classification (NCBI taxonomy): domain Eukaryota; kingdom Metazoa; phylum Mollusca; class Gastropoda; family Plakobranchidae; genus Elysia; species Elysia chlorotica. The sequence goes on from RQTK01000100.1 coordinate 464,802, forward strand.
TGATTGTAGGGTCACTTAGTATACAAAAAATCTGTTGGACACTAATATATCATTGACAATGGATGGTCATCATACCGTACAGTGCCTTTTTTTAAACCTATTTCTGCCTTTCAAAGCCCCACTGTTTGCTTATTGATCGAATGCCCTATTATGCTTCTGGATCTTTGCTAACAATCTTTCTCAGAAAATATATGTATATCTCAGAAGCATTGTCCTGTTAAGCCTTAACAAGGTCCACTTTGATCTCCGTGTTTCGAGCAAATTAACTTTTAATTGCACGACTTCAACATTCTACCGCAACAAGTCCTTATAATTCCCATCTATCAATTTGACAATTTTATAGTATTTCTTCCTTATTTGTATACTGGGTAACAAGTTACAAGCAAAGCTGTTGTTTGACATTTACTTGGACTCCCACGGGGCCACTTAGTCTCGGAATGTGATACACTCGAACTACAGCGAATCTGTTTTGATACGGCACCGAGTGTGACATTTGCTGAACATCATGCTGAGGTCATCTATTATTTATCGCAAAGGAGGAAGTTACTGAGAACAGCAATGATAACTTATATTGATTTCTTTCTTTATCTATTGATATATTTTTCTTTGTATTTAAACCATTCTTGTTAATCTTATAGTATTAAAATTAATGATAAAGATATTGCCAATTGTTTATTTGTTGTTTTTCTTCTTTTTGTCTTTCTTTTTTTTCTTCTTTTTTTTCTTCTTCCTCTTCTTCTTTATAAACATTACAAGCAATCCAATTATATATTTTTTTCGGCTCAGATTTGTGGTCAGGTATGGATGTATGCAATAATTGGCCATGTATCATATCATGCAATTTGTTTTTAATGTTATTTGATAACTAGGCTGTGCGACATGCTTATAAGTTACATGAGCTACCATGAAAAAAAAATATTGTTTAGCTTTTTAAGATGAAAAGGGGGGGGGGGGGGGGGGGACTGC
>RQTK01000100.1:474095-481595 GCA_003991915.1 Elysia chlorotica
AGGGGGGGGGGTACAAATGAGGAAGTCAGAAAAAATGAGACAAATTAATGAGGTAAATAAAGCAAAAGAGAAAAAGGAAGACAGATTCAAAGAGACTAAAGGAGAAACAATTAGGGAACGAGATAGAGAAGGAGAGAGAGAATGATTGATCAGGAAGACAGCACTTAAAGCAGGCTGAGATAGACATTTGGGAAGATAATTATTAAGGTGTGGTGACCTGTCAAAGACAAACAGGATTAAACCAGCGGTACGTTTGGGCAGGTAGGGTCGTTATACATTGGATGATCACTCTATAAAGAGAAGAGGATGATTTGTTTCTCTGTTTGTCCTTGGTGTGGTTTCAATGTCAGTTCGACTCCGCTAGCAAAAACGATCTTTAAGATTCCTAGTTTTATAGCGGGGATGTTTTCTTCGATTTGTGTTGGTATTTTATTTTACTTCTCATCTTTCGTGCATGCATGTAGAGAGATGAGCTTAGTAAATCTACCTGCTAGCCATTTATCTTGTCATGTCAGAACTCACATAATCTTTAAACAATATCTGCTATCAAAGTGCACGGCCATTTGGTTTCGATCTGTCTCTGTCTGTTGTGAGGGTAAGTTCAGAGTGGCGATGACCCGACCGCCCTCTGTTCCCTGGGCCTGTTCAGGTGTTTCTCTGCTGCGCACGTGAGGGGATTGTCACTGGCACCCTGGCACATTGTGGCCTTTCCCGCTGCACACAGGGCTTTATCTATCGCTGCCGAAAATAGAACAAGGATTCAATCAGGTTTACCGTTTTACCTTTAGCTCGTTGTTACGTTAAAGTAGAACATTATTTCAAACAGATAACAATAGGTTTGGTTTTGTGTTGTATGGGGTTTTTTGTTGTTGGTGGTTTTTTGGGAATTTTTTTTTTCTTTTTGGACTTTTTTTTAGATTAAAATTTAACTGTTTACGTTTTGTGCCGTTTTGACTAGGAACATGTCAGTATGTCTATACGTTGTTGAAACAAAAAGCAGGGATTGTTAAAAATAAATTTCCTGTCGTTTATAAACAAAGGTTGTGGTGTTAACCCTCTCTGTGGATTGATGCTAGTTACCTGTCTTGGTGGGGATGTGGTGATCAAACTTAGAAAGCACAGGTGTGTTAAATGTGTTTTAGATAATAAAAAATGGCTCGGGACTTAAGGCTGATTACCAGATTACGAATCATGATAATTTATTATTATTATTATTAATAATAATAATAATAATAGATAATAATAATAATAATAATAATAATAATAACTTTCTTTGTTTGTTGTTGTTATTGCACAGAAAAACAAAATGATATAATGGCAAGTTAGGGTTCATTATAAAATATAATCTATACAATGGTCCAGAGGAATGATTTAAGACTTTTGGAAAACTAATTTTTAAGGCAAATGGTCCATGCATATAAAGGACGACACAAAACAGCGGTAAACAATTGTTGTCGTCGTCGTCGTCGTCCTCCTCCTCCTTTACTTCCTCCTCTCCTCATCCTCCTCCTCACCATCATCATTATCATAACCACGAAGAAAAATATCATTAACTAAAAATTTAACGAGTAAAGTTGTGTGCAAATTTTACTTCTAGTTCATATTTTTAGCATCCGGAGAGAAGGGAAATTAGGGGCGACAGAGTTTTTTTTTTTTTTATCCTATTTACATGAGACTAAGTCGGTTTACATTGTGAGAATGCAAATGGTCAAAGATTAAATCGAGTCAAATTTAGCTCTTGGTGTTTCAGTTAAAAGATAAGTGGTCTGTGTTGATATCACAGCATGGACCTGATGACTGTCAGCCACCCCCTCGTGTCGAGCTGATAACTTCTATCATTTCAACTATTTAGTTTTGTTCTATTATAAATACAAGTACAGTGCCAATGTTAAACATTTTATCTCCGAAATTGTATATTATGGATTGACCAAAATAGGCTTATATTTTCAATGTGAGGAGTAGTTTGTAAAAGTATGTTAACGTAAAGCCATACTTTGGGCCCAATTTTGTGGCCAATATAATTATGTTTTGATAAACGTACCGATGGTCGACAACTATTTGTAAGAGTGAGATGCGTTGAATTCGTAATTCATAATTATGAATATCTATTACAATTTTAAAAAGTAATGGCATGTTCTATCTGCGCTCTGATATGCGAGTCCGATTTTCAGTATATAACAACCACTAGGATTCTGTAATAAATCATAGAATTTGAATCAACTATGACTAGGTCTTTCTTTTTCCATTTCTTTATTGATGACCTGGAGACAGGGACCAAAACCTGTGGTTAAATTTACGTCTCTGAAGCGTCCAATTCGGAGACGAGGGAGACACACTGAGTTTCCAACCACATAGCATTACCCCCTGATCATTAGTCGACTCACTCAACACCAACAACCGACTGAGGTGGTTCGGTGGATTTTACCTACAGTCTATATGTTCAGTCTCGATCAGTCCGCACCAGGTTTGACCGTGGGACGTGTCCAGGCCCACCAAACTCTATGTTAGCTTTGCTCTTGGCGCTGACTGGACAAGCTAGAATCCTTCAGTGTTGAGGGGGTCAAGCATTTCACGCGTGGACATGTGGACCACTCGAAATGACCAGACAACTGATAGGGAAAATCTCGCTAAGCTTAGCATGATATGACGAGGTGTCGAGTCTACAATAGACTGTCACTGGACTTGTTTGACTCCTGTCTTACGTCTTTCTGATGCTGTCAGTTATAAACTGGTGGAAATCCACAGGGTCAGATGTTATAGATCTCAGCTTTTTGTTTTAGGACGTGTTCAAAGTAAAAGCGTAATTTCATCACCAGCCATCGTTTGATTTATTTAGCATCTACGTATTCGGTGGAATCACAATACGTATACCATTTGTTACACGTGAAATAAAAGAAAAATTAATTCCGTCTTTGTTATCAGAACAAGAAATAGACAGAGGGTTGTTAACATCTTGAAGAAAAAAAAAGCTGTTGTTTTTTATGGATCATCCGTAATAATAATGTAAACGTAAATGACAACGTTCATCCTGTAACTAACTTATAATATGAGTCAGTCATAGTTTTATGTTAGGCAAATGAAAGTGAAGATGAATAAATCCAAGAAGTCTTAAAATAAATCGAAATGCTAAGACATCATGATGTCGAATTGTTTTGTTTATTTCTGACTTTGAAGTATTTTTTTTTTCGTTCTGTTCGCTTATGTGTGTAAAATGAGTTTAATTGTAATAAAAGTTTGAAAAGCAGCTATGAAATAATATATCTTGGAAATCGTATACTTAATGTCAGGATCAGAGTGATGCTTTCTTTGTTTTCTATAAATAGCAACAAACCTGAATATACAAGAGGAGCTACAGAGGCAGCCTATGAAAATACGAGTTTATGGTCTTCAACATCGTAGCATGCAGTGAGCACGGGCATAGATCTCGGCAAGATCTCGGCAATATGAATAAACCCCAACAACCTCATTCCCTCAGATCTCATTAATTCCTTTTTTCTTCTCCTTTCTTTCCCTCTACGTTTGTCCGTGTGTCCTTCATGTGGAGATTACAGCATCATAGAGATCGGATCTGTCCAATGCTATCCGATTTATCGTCAGTTTTCCCGCTGTTTTCTTCTCCCGCCAATCAGCTCATTCATATTCATCCTCATCTCTGAAGAACCCCTGGCTCATTTGCATACGGCGGTGATTGGGAGCCGAGAGGTGGCGCTCTAAGCCGGCTCGCCAGGGCGGACTACTCAATGCAGTTTGTCGGTCGTGTATTGTGTGAGTGGCAACCAGGGTCTGGTAGGTCGGGGGTACCCCGGCACGCGCCCAGGTCGGTATTCATCTGGTTCTCTCTCACACACACAGGGACAAGATGAATTTTATTGGTAGAGTTAGATGCGTTTTGATACGTAGATCTATCTAGGATCCATGCTAAAAAACAGAAATCGTTTCTAGAAATAATTTAAAATTATTGAATCTGTAACATGTTTTGGTGTGGGGAACACATTGCAGAGAAGAAAGAAAGGACCATGATGATACATCTTTAAAAAGACAGAAAAAACACTTTCGGGTAAGGCCATACTGGAGTTGAATAAAAAATAAATGAAAACTATCGGAAATTAAATTTTTCTTAAGAAAATAATTAAAGAAAGAAAAAAGAAAAATTCGGTCTTTGAAGCCTTTAATTGTGATTCTATCCTCCTCTCCAATAATTATAATGCTTCTCGTAAGCTTCGGGAGACGTGTCATCGCTCTGTTCGCTGAGAGAGAAGCTCGATAAAAACACCGTTTGAAGTATGATTACTAGACAACAAGACAGAGAAGATGTCGCACTTCAAGCGGGTCCAGTTTACATACACAATTTTATTATATATTTAAGACAAGGAAAGAAGCACTTAAATCAGTCATATCAACCCGTGGATAAAATTCTTTTAAGATCGGGCTACGATTTGATGTCACGAAAAAAATACTGTGCATGGAATGTAGATTTAGTTTAAGCTTGATCTACATCCAATTATTATTTTTGTTGTGTTTTCTTTGAGGTATACAATTTGCGCCTAGCATACTTTTTCTTTTCAGAGAGTTGTTGGGACTCGCTCCTTTTATGGTTGTGATACTCATAAAGTTACCGTGGAACGATTTTTTAGATCTCCCTATTTTATTGACTCCGTTGGAATTCATGAACCTATTGTTAAGGCTGTAAAAAGGTGGCCCTAAATGGCATGACATTTTCCACCAACTTTAATCGATGAGAGAAGATTTCTTTTGAGTTCTGCTTACACTGTCTTGAGGTTGGAAACGCATTTACATGTAGATAGAAATTTTGCCTGCTGGGGTTAGTGCAAAAAGTACATGATTGTTTAGTTGCACCTATGTCGATGAGTAAGCTTTTGATTCATTAAACAATACTTGATATGTCAGACTATTAAAAACCGTGAAACAACTTGACCAAATGTAACTTCAATGTCACAGAATACTGATGATATTCAGGAGGAATTCCAAATATTCAGTTCTTTTTTTTTCTTCAGTTTTAGCATTTCGTTGACTCGTTCGCGATAAAACATACATTAACAACGTTCCACTCCTCAAATCGTTTTAAGAAAGTATAATTGTGTACCGGTGAACAAGGAAATTATTAAATATTCAAAAGCTCTATGCAGTGCATGATATAACCATGATGTATTTATCCTTTTCATTTTTACCAACTCAATAGCTGGTCTGGTCTATCTTTTTATACACCGCAAAAACCTGGCAAGTATTTTCTGGGTCGCCATGTTTGACCAGCCCGACTTTTCCTTTGGTTTTTGTTTTATCAGACAGTAGACACAGTGGTGATCGGGTGCACTTGTCTCATTCTTTAGTTGTTTCGATTCGCTAATCACAGCACTCTCGCTAATTAAGCCGCTCGCTGTGTATCCTGGAAAGGAGGTCAGATCTTTACCTTTGTAGCCCACTACGCTTTCTTTTATTGTTAAAAGCAAGAGACAAGCCGACCTGGCTCTCCGTGTCTGAACCAATTAAAATATTGATGAAGCATTAGGCCAAAAGAAAAAAGATGTAAAACCGTTTGCCAGTTGGAATTGTGTGTCTGCCAAGTTAAAGCTCCCCTTGAGTTTATGGGATTTTTTTCAGGATCCACCTTAACAGAAGCTAGAACAGAATTTGGAAGAAACGATAAATAGTGGGAGCAAGCTATTGTATTCCATGCTAGCTTGGCATTTGAGATTATAATAAAATGTAGATGAGTGTGTCTAGGATCACCATGGTATAGCGCTTCATATTTAAATGACATTACTAATCACAAAGCCTAATTGGACGTTCCCACCAAGGCACAAAAAAGTTGGACATTTTTGTTTTTGTTTTACAAATGGATTAGGTCGAGTTATTTATCATTTACATATCAAATACATTTTCAATCATCAAATTTGCTCGATATTCTACTTAAAAAAAAGTTGACCACTCCTGGGTTGTTGTTTGTTTTTTGTTAGAGAAATTTAAAATACTATTCTCTTCCCAAACATAAAATAATCATATTTTTTATGGAAAATTGCAATACATGGGATCGTCAAATGTCACCTGTTATTGTAAATTCATAATTCTTTTTTCCTCACCAGCGATTACATTTGAGTGCGCATTATATTTTTACAAAACTACCGTAACTTTCAGGCTCATGTGAGTTTTTTGTGTATTCATTTTTTATGCTCTTACTTTACGTGCTTATTATTCACAATAGGTACAGAAAACGTTGTCTGATTTTTCATCATGAACAATTTTGCTGATCGATTCAACAAAGTTAAGTGCGCACTGTGGTCGTAGATTGGCTCACGCCGAGAGCTGGGTTGGTTGCAGTTCAAATCGTGTTCAAATCGCGCGGTAGTTAGCTCGACTCCTGATCGATCCCCGGCGTCACGACGTAGAGTTTGATCGAAACCCAAAGGTTTGAGAGAAGCTCAGTCTGGGAAATGGTGGTATATTTCTATGTGAAAGTTGAAACGTATTAACGTAAGTTTTGTGTTATGACGTCACCATGACTTAATTTATGGTGCCTGAATATCACGAGAGATAGGAGGCACATACGAGGACTGATGTTATTCATGGGGAGGGGGAATCGACACAAAAATGTGTGCGTATTTCTTTCCTCCACTTATCCTAGCTCTGCTTTTTATACCGCTTTTCCGAACTCTACATTATCACTTTTCTGTTTAATTTGTAATCGCTTTCTTTCTTACATAATTAGGTTGAGGTTTGAAAATCATACTTTGAAAGTAAACTCAGTTCTACCACTGCCGTTTTGCTTTAGTATTAATGGATCGGTGCATTATCTCTCTTTAAATTCTTTAAGCTTAATATACATATTATTTGATCGTGCGAGAAAAAAAATGTAGGTGTATTAAATCAGCGAGTAGTGAAGAACTGTAATTAGCGTTTGACTTGTGCATGTACTTTCAAACAGATACTGCCATAGAAATTGGGCAAGGTGAGACCGCAGCGACAAGACTGAACCTTGTAGATCGTCTCGTTTTAGCGCAAGACTCGCAGAGCTGGACGAGACTAGGTGTAGAGCTCGGTTTAGCCTTGGTAACGGAATGCAGGGGCGTTAGAACAATAGGATTTATCGAGGTGAGATTTCCATATATCTAGTGCAGGGAGGAAGGGAGGAAAAAATGGTTCTGATCCTATAAAACATGGCAGCAAAACAGTATCCTCTCCCCTCTCTTCGCTGTGAAGCTGAGTGCTGGCGCGGCCTGCCGCTGTTGCCTTCCTCCGAGAGTGAGTTGGATGTGAGGAGATTGTGATGTAGTGCCGCTAGATTGGAAGTGGGAGAAACAAGGAGACGAGGAAGGGAGAGGAAAGTACAGAAAACTGCGCGAGGGAGGGAGAGACATTTGTGGCGGGGACAGACTGCTGACAAAAGGGTGGGAAATATTGGTGGGAAATAGTTCAAGTCAGGGCGATGGTGAAGGTGTATAGAGGTAAAAATAGAGAGAGATTGAGGGGTAAGGGAAGGGAGGT
>RQTK01000100.1:486595-501692 GCA_003991915.1 Elysia chlorotica
TGATCTTGTGAAACTCACGTGTGCCTAATTTTACTATCTGAAATATAGAAGTAGAGGGCGTCGGTTAGGGATGCATGTATAAGAAAATTAACCATAATAGTTGTTTTTCGTTTGAATTTCGTTTCTCGGGCTACTAGTGATAAATAACTTAAAACGGAAGGAGGAGGCATTAAAAGAGGGTTATGAAGATACGTTCTTCCAAAAAAAAAAACACCCCAATTTCATATCATATTTCTGTATCTGGTATTGAATGACATGGCTATCATATGTGTCTTTAACTTTCTAGCAAATTGGAAGTTTAATCCCCCAATATCTAAGCACTGTATGCATTTTGTCTTGGGAAAGTCAGAACAAATCAAACTAGTCACGCCTAGATACGTTGAGCTCTAGACCTAAGCTCAATCTTTATCTAGAAAAAATCACAACACCTCTCGCATCTTGTGTCGCGGGCACTAGATCCCCGCTGAACAGAACAAGAAATAGACCTAGATCTCGGGTATGTTGTCAGGTGATCTCCATGATCCCAGGACTCACCCCAATCCAGGCCCGGGCCATGTCTGGCATGGTGCTCCAGGCTGAAGCCGATGTGCTGTCCTGACCTGTGAGAGGCCCATGCCAGTGCGGCATTGTCTCGCGCCAGCAACAGATGTCAGGCAAGGTCACCTGTGCTGCTGTGATCTTTAGGCGCTGGTGTTCATCCTCTTGTAATTTTGGTGGTATTGTTATTCCCCCTCTTTTTTCTTGAATGTTGATGTTTTTGTTTTGTTTTGTTTTGATTTTTTTGTTTGGTAACTATTTCGGTGGCACACGTTTCATGGAAGAGGCCAAGAGCATTATGTTCGTGCTGTGTAACAACTCCATAGATGTCTTTGAGGTGTGTTCATTCTGATTTAATATTGTCTCTTCTCATTTTGGGATACGTTTTCTAAGCATTGACTATGATTTTACAGATTGATAGTTCTTTCACCTACTTGTATAGTCTCTTATACACCCCCCTTTCTCTCCTTCTCTCTTGTTCTATCAGATTCCCTCTCTTTCTCTCTATTTCTCTCATTTACTCTATTACTTTCTTTCTGTCCCTTGCTCTCCATCTCTTCCTTTTTCATCACCCTACTTCTCTTATGGCTATTACCATATTTTCCTCTGTACTTTCTTGCATTCATAAAATCAATTTTTCGCCCTTTTATTCGTTTTGAACTTTCATTATACTTTTGGCCTGTTTTTGTGACGAGTTTCTCCCCTTCATTCTATTGTTTAAAGTGTTTCCGGCAGCCACTGGTACTGGAGGAATCTCCGCAGTCTAGTTTTCCTGGAATGCCCTTGATCTTTTCCCAAAGTTTCCTCGCTGCGGATGTTTACATCCTGTATCCCCAAAGTCAATTCTTCACGCCAGACTTGTTGTTCTGTGGTTTTCAAGTACTACTTTCCTCTGTAAAAAAAAAGAAATTCTTCCATATAGTATGGTTTTTCAAAAAAAAAATTTTTGTTGTAATTTTAAGAAGTGTAAAATTATTTTAATTGATTATGATGTTGATTTTTATTTAAATGTCAAGATATGTTTTCGAAACGTTTTTTCATTTCATTTTTAGATGTTTGGGGGGTTTATTTAACTTACTGGGCCAACATTAATGAAAAATGCAATTTATCATCTTTATTTTTTTTTTAGTTTTTACGTCATGTTTTCAATTAGAGACAGAGAGGATTATTAATTATCAACTCAAGCCTCGGCTGCCTGTGAAACATGAAAGTGTTGATCCTGTCATTTACAGGCTAGATTATTAAGCTTGCTTATTCTTTCTTTTCAATTTAAAATGATTACTAACAAACTCTGAATCGCAACTAGTAGTGGGCTGGGCTTGTCAAACTTGGGAAAGTCGGTGGTAAAGGAATCTCTAACCCAACTCATGATCTTATACTATTTAAAAAAATTGTCTTTCGGAAATAAAATTTTATAGCTGCAATTTTATTGCAACAAATTATATAATTTAAATACTTAAAAGGGTGAATAAAAAAGTATATTATTTGGAGAAATGAAACATTCTCTTAGAGTTACAAATGGTTCATTCTGTATCCATTAACTTAACCACAGCGTGTTGCATTTTACGCAACTTGGTCTTTCAGCCTGGCTATAATGTCACAGCCTTTCCTTCACATAAACAGCAACATTTAGTGCGTCTCTTTTCATCGATTTTCCTTACGTCTTTCATCCACAGTTAACCACAAACAATGTGTTATGCGCATCGTGTGATCAGCGGTAGCCTGTGGCTTCTGTGCAAACTCACAGTTCACATCGTATTGTATTGTTTCCCTGTATGACAAGCTCTCTTGTAAAGGCGTTATTTTTTCCACTTCGTCGTTGAGTTTTTGTTATATAGGAGGATGGAATGTGGGGAGCGTCATAATGCATTTACGGAAGCTGCAAAACGAACTAATGTAAACGTTTGTGGCTGGCTTAAGGCTGTCATTCAAAAACAACAATAACTTATTTAGACAGGAGTCAAAAAAGGAAATTTGAAATTTATACGAATCACACTAACAGGGAAGGCGCACTGACAGAGAAGTAGGGAGGGGAAAGAGAACGAGATAGACATAAAGAGAGAAAGAGAGAGAGGGAGAGAAGAGAGAGAGGGGAATGAGGAGGTGTTGACAAACAGAGAAGAGAAACAGAGATGCGGGAGAGCAAGGAGGAGAGAGGAGAGAGAGAATATATGTGTGTGTGTGTGTGTCTGTGTGTTTCAGTAGTTAAGATCTGGTTCAGAGGATGAATACCGCGACCATAAACAAAATTCATAGCATAAATGAACCGCTAAACAGAACTAAATTTAGAACTTAGAGGCAAAATCCAGCTAGTGTCAAACTTTCAGACAAACGAGTTTTACATTAAAGGTGAGGTGAGCAAATTTCCCTAGTCGATCATTCTGTTTCCCAATGCCTCACGACCCTGATGCGGGCAAATGCTTGCGAGAGGTGATTGTAATTTTAAGAGTAGCAGCGCTAAACCATTCCGGTGCGGCCAGCTCATTGTGCTGTCTGCAGTGTTTGCCCCGTCCGACCACCAGGGCCACTAACTGGGGAAGCCAGACGTTTAGTCGCCCATTACGAGTATCGATCTCCGGACTAGTGGTACATGTATTATGCTTCAAGAATGGCCTCATCGGCGCTCGAGCCACGTGAAGCTGCAACAGTTGTCCGGACGCCTGTTTTAAACTATCGATCAAGCTCAATTTTGATCATTCTTGATTTGGCTTTCGAGCGGCAAAGGGCAAATTGTTAAAGCTTGGTTTGGTTGTTGTTTTTTTCTATGTTTTGTTTGGGTCGACACCCGTGCCTTTCAAAATGTTCTTTGTATGATTGTTATGAATTGAGGCAACAAAGACGAATTTTGTTTAAAATTAACAAGAATGTTATCTTTTCTTCTTCCTATTGTCTTTTTTTTTTACCTTCATTTTCTACTTGTGGACGGGCTGAACAGGACGATTGTTGTAAAACCGATTATCTCTCTCTCTCTCTCTCTCTCTCTCTCTCTCTCTCTCTCTCTCTCTCTCTCTCTCTCTCTCTCTCTCTCTCTCTCTCTCTCTCTCTCTCTCTCTCTCTCTCTCTCTCTCTCCCTCTCTCTCTCTTTCTCTCTCTATCTCTCTCTCTCTCTCTGTTTCTCTCTCTCTCTCTCTCTCTCTCTCTATCTATCTATCTATCTATCTATCTATCTATCTATCTATCTATCTATCTATCTATCTATCTATCTATCTATCTATCTATTTATCTTTCTATCTATGTATCTATATATCTATCTATCTATTTATCTATCTCTGGAATTAATTTCTCTCAGGTTCCCCTATGGAATCATATACGGCGAACAGGTTTATAATATCTCGTTCTAAGTTGTTTCTATAGCGCTCTATCCCAAACATATTCAGGCTCAGGCGCTTTTTTAAATGTAGCGAGAAAGCAGCCTATAGATCTCGTTCACACCTGTTTAAAGCTGTTATGGGGCTTTAATTGGGTAGTGACGTAAAGCATTTGGACTTAACGTAGGGTTGCATAAACATTTTAGACACTATAGATCACTTTTACATTACATTTAGTGAGTAAATCTTGATCCTTCATTGTAGTATCCTTTAGTAACGTCTAAATTTTTAGTAGCCTGAATATGAAATATCTGGTAGGCTAGGTACTGTTGCCTCCAAAGACCTAATCATGAAGTGCTTAGATCTGGGGGAAAGGGGGGAGGGGGGGGGGCTAATAATTATTTTGTAATAGTCAATTTCCGAAGTTTGCCTGTGTAGAGGCGTCGTGAAGTCAAAGAGGAGATCTGAACTTAAACATGGAAAACAGATTGCTAGATCTAAAACGTTTTTCATATGTGATATAAAAATATGTTTAATTGGGTGATAATATTATATGTATTTAGTATCGGAACAAAGAGGTCTAAATCTCCTAAGGAAGAGGGCGGGTGTATAGGCACGTACACAAGTATTCAGCTGATAAGTATATCGTAGAGTTTGGGATAAGCTTGTGCAGGCCTTGTGCAAGACAAACATTATTAACATCAATAGAATTGGATTTGTAGGAAGCTGATGTTTTGCATCGTTTTCAGTCGCCTCTGTCTTCCCAAGATTCTTGTATAATTATAATGTATTGTAATTTGGAGACTCAATCTTTTTCAGTCTTGAACCTCTTTCAGTTCGTCGTGTAGTGGTAGCAATGAATGGAGATTGCTTGGAATAGGAGTAACTTAGACCAGTTTTAAATCTCATAAGTCCCAAGACAATTCTATTTGGGGGCACGTTGTGAGATTTAAAGTTTGGAAGAACTGTCGTCAGCATAAACCACGACCCAACGAGCTACTTTCACCTTAATTGCTTACAATACATTTTTTTTGTGGATGAGGATCGATCCTGTATAATTAATACTTAATTTAACTTAAAGCCAAAGAATAGCACGCAAAAACAATTGTCTACATGGGATACATAATATATTAATTCATAACTCTCTGGTAGACAAAACAAATTAATGCAAAAAAAATATCACCCTCTTTCTTAATAGTGATGCCCATAAATGTGAGACCATATCTTAGCCACTTTACTTTTTTCTCTCCAAAAAGTGTGGCCCTTGTTCTCTCCCTTGATCTGAAAGCTTGGAAATTCATCACTCTGCCTAGTCGCGCCTGCGCAGCCCAGCAAGATATTTGCTCTGCATTCATTTCCGACGGACATAAAAAAAAACATTTAATATTCATGATACAAAAGCCCAGTTGATCGATCCTCAACAGGCATTTAAGAAAATAATAAAATTGAATTTCCGCGCCACCCAAGAGAGATTGTGGTAAAATAGGACTATTACTAGATCTAGTCGCAGGAGTTAAGCTGCCCATTGGTACTCACTCTGGGTGGGGTCTGATCCAAAATAGAAACCAGTAGGTGCCAGTTTAAAAGTTCAGCCAAGAAGGTCCTGTATCCAACTAGAGAATTTACCTTGGTGTCATGTCTCTCTTCTCTTCTCTCTCTCTCTCTCCTCACTCTCTCTCTCTCTCTCTCTCTCTCTCTCTCTCTCTCTCTCTCTCTCTCCCTTTCACACACACACACACTCTCTACCTTACTCTCTCACACACATACACATACTCTCTTATTCACACACATACACGCCATGTCTAACATTTTTTTTCCTCTAAGCATCAATTTTAACTTATTTTCGAGAACAACAAAATTAACCATCTTTTTCTTTCTTTTTTGTCTGGCTGTGCCGGAAGTAATTGGGACCTTCATAGAAGTATTTTTTAATTGCGAATTCTTTTTTTCTTTTATTCATCTTTTTTACTAAGATATTTTGATTAGCTTTCAACTGTTTGTTTCTTTTGTTGTTGCACGTTTAAAGTGTTTACTAATTTTTTTTCAACGGATGTGACGTCTCGAAGAATCGAGGCCCTGGGGCAAAATCAGTTGCAAATCAACTAGGACTTCACCAAATTCCGTTCACGAAAACTATTTCTTTATTTTTTCCCCTTGAGGTAATGTATAAATCATTATAGAAAACCAGTAGGTGATGTAAAAGGCGCCTCGTGGTATTATTGATTCGCTCATAGAAGAGCCCAGCCCTACAATGCATACCCCATACCTAATTGTTAATGCAACGCCCACGGACCAGCTTGGGATCTAAAGATGTCTGGCTTCTGCTGCCTTCTGGGTATGTTTGGCTCTGTTGGAAAATACGAAATCTCGAGACCTAGATTAATCCGGCAGAGGGAACTTTTTTTTTAACCTCTTAACCAAAATGCAAACAGTTTCTAACGTTTTGACTTTGGAGCATAAATAACAGATGGCATATGAAGGTAATATTGTGTGATTTAAGGTCTGTGTGTTTTGTCTTTGCAACAGATTTGTTATTTCGATTCGACGCGATAGAAATTATTTAAGTAATAACTTCTGTGAAATTATTGGAGTGGTTATATGGTTCTTAAAATTCTCTCATCGAGCCGCAGTATGAGACTCATCAAGACCACCATGTTAAGTGCTCACTACTTCTATATTTTAAGTAAAATAATTAGCCTCCATTTTTCTGCTATCTGTATTGGTGCTAAGTTCCATACTGATGTTTCGCAATATGTTTCTGCTAAGAGAAACACGAAACAAAGCGTGTCAAAGGAAAAAAATTCTTTTTAAAAAATAAGAAGAAAAGCCGGGTCAATGTAAAAACCTGACTTTTTTTCTTCAAGCGTTTTTGGCTGCATGCTAAGTTCGTTTATACATGTACATCCTATTTTGTCCTGAGAAATTGCGTTGGGCGTCCAGGGAATGTCCCGATGTTGAGCAAACTGTTTTTCTAAAGGCTTGATATTTTCGTGAGCAAATGCATTAGCGTCTGTTTGAGTTTGGGTAGCCTCGGTCTCGGCCAGGCAGAGCTGTGTGGCCATGTTTTGTTACGTACATTAATATTAAGACTTTGCGGGATATGCGACAGACACACACAAATAGCGGATGTCATGGAGTCACGCCCCTTTGGCATTGGGTTTTCTGATTGGCTCCAAAGTCTAGGTTTGTGTTATAGCTGTAACTGAACGCTGGAGTTTATTTCCTTACGTTTCGTGTTCGTTTCGCTGTGGGCTCCGTAATCGCAAGGCCACAATAGATGAAGGAAGCAACTGAGATAGGGACAAATTGATTTTAGGAAGCTAAATTTAATAATCAAATTAATAAGCTTTCGATTATTCCTTTGTTCTTTTGTATGAGGATGCAACCCAATATATAAGGTAATTTGATAACTATGGTAATGATAATAAACATTCTCAGACATTATGTAGTGTAGAACCAAAAAGTGTCTATAGAGAAAAGCTTTTTAAGATGGGCTTCTTAATTAATGTAGGACCCGCTCTGTAAATTTAGGTGGGACGTCCTACTAATATAAAGGTTGTTTAAATAATAATAATAATAATAATAATAATAATAATAATAATAATATAATAATAATAATAAAGCGTCTGTTTGAGTTTGGGTAGCCTCGGTCTCGGCCAGGCAGAGCTGTGTGGCCATGTTTTGATACGTACATTTGAGGCTCTGCGGGATATGCGACACACACACACACACATACACACACACAGACACACACACACACACACAAATAGCGGATGGCATAGAGTCACGCCCCTTTGGCGTTGGGTTTTCTGATAGCTCATTGGCTCCACAAGTCTAGGTTTATACATAGACATATAACTGGTAGTTATATAAATCTATGTGTTTATGCTATAGCTGTAACTGAACGCCCGAGTTTATTCATTACGTCTCGTGTTCGTTTCGCTGTGAGCCCCGTAATCGCAAGGCCACAATAGATGAAGGAAGCAACGGAGATAGGGACAAATTGATCCTATGAAGCTAATATAACCAAATAAGCTTTCGAGTCTTCCTTTGTTCTTTTGTATGAGGGTGCAACCCAATATATAATTTGATCACTATGGTAATGAAAATAAATATTCTTAGACATTCTGATGTGTGCGGAAAACAACGGTCTAAACATTGGATAAAATAGTGTAGAACCAAAAAGTTTCTATAGAGAAAAGCTTTTGAAGATGGGCTTCTTAATTACTGTAGGACCCGCTCAGTTAATTTAGGTGGGACGTCCTACTAATATAAAGGTTGTTTAAATAATAATAATATAAACAATAATAATAATAATAATAATAATAATAATAATAATAATAATAATAATAATAATAATAATAATAATAATAAGATGTCTTTTATTTTTGCGAGTTGTAAAAAATGTGCGCAGCACACAAGAGTCATAAAAGTATGAAAATACATTAGAAATGAAATTTACTGTTGGGAAAACTTATTATATCCTTGCCATATCTATCCTTACGTATCAAATCACATCGTGTCAAACCTCCCTTTTCCCACTGATACTGCGCGCTGCGGACCAATAAAGCTGGCGGCCGTCGCTGATGAATAACCAGCTGTTGAATTATTGATGGGGGGACACCAGCGACTATAGTGGGAGACTGTGGCTGTGTGGTTGGGAGGGGGGGGGGTTACTGCCAACACAGAAAAGGAGATGGGTGGGCCAGCTAGAGCGCTGGTCTGATTCATACCAAGCCTGTTGTTTTGGCGTTAATCAGGCCTGAGCTGATGTTTTGCAAGCGCTATCAGCTCTTGTCATCCTGGTGGGCGATAACGTAGAGCTTCAGCATTGTTCGATAAAACATTGTATCGTAAAATATCCCAAATAAACTCTCCACGTCAGAGAGCAGTATCGCGCTAGTTCTCAGCTTTTTATCTTGGAAAGTCAGTCTGTTCTGAAGAAATAAGAGTTGCTGGGGTTCGTGAAATAAGAGTTGCTGGGCTTCGTGAAATAAGAGTTGCTGGGGTTCGTACAGTCAAGCCAAACTGTTGATAAAACATCGACCGCGGTGCTGCCTGCTCACACATCTGTATTACAAATTGAAGGGGTCCAGTGTTAATGGGCTCACCGATTGTTTGTGTTGCTAATAGCTTTGTTACGACCTGGCTTAATGTTCGAGGCTATGTTTCAGGAGACCAGCGTAGCCCGACAGCATCCAAGTCGGTACACGTTGAGCTAACAATAAGATCGATATATGACCGGCAGTTGCAGTTACAGAATTTTTTTGCGTATTGAGTTGCTATCCATGACCAATGGGTCGACCCGTCTGGACTTGCATCTACAGGATACTACTTTGGCCATAGAAAATCAAGGCTTATCTAGACCAGGCCTATAATGTAGTCCGATGTGATTGTTACTTGTGAGGCGAGAACTTCATCCAGGGTGTCGTCCTCACGGGATCTTTACGCTGTCTCCGTCAAGCTCTTGAGTTTTCGATGGATTTCATTAGTTTTCCAATCAAGAATTCAGAGAGTTGTTTTAAGGCGAGTTGTTTTTTAACGGATGTCAATCTGCCACGTAGTTTTTTTTCATCACTTATATAGAGCTACACATTTTGGTGTTAAGTTAAACTTACAACGCGTTTACCAAAACAAGTCTTTGTCTCAAATGTTGAAAAAACAAAGGAATAATCGACGTTCCACACGTGTCATTCAGACACATAGAGGATATTGGTGCGTTATTAACTTTTGTATTTTTTCTTTATCTTTTTAAATCTATAAACAGTTTTGTCATAACTGTTGTCAGAAATCTACTCAGTATTGAGGGGAATAGAAATTGATATTGAAGATATGATTTTTTTCTGGAATAATTAAGGTACATTTAAAACTTTTTGATTCCCTTACCACAAATCCTTTACGTTTAGATCTAAATGGAAATGAAATAATAAATCCTTATATATTCTTCTGGTTGCTTTCATTGAACAGGGATTGTAAATAATTATTCTTTGTAGTGCCGTTAAAACGCAGGTCGTTTTAATGAAAGGGGCAAAGAACGTCTCCATGAAACATTCAAATGCTTGGCTGACGGCTCGGACTCTAAAAAAAAATACCATGATGTATATTGAGTCTATTATAGTTGTATATGATGAAAAAATGCCAAATGCCAGGGATCAATTTGGTGTTCCATATAGATATTTGAAGTAGTATTTCAAGACAACGAAACTAACGCTGAATTCGAGTATTAGGTACACAGCTCTGTTTTGAAAGGATATTCATATCCTTTCTCAGTGGTTCTTTACCTAGATTCGCCAGTTGAATTGAGGCTCGTTAGAAATTTTTGTTTGTTACGGAACTACTGTTTTGACTGTAGGATATTATACAATCCACGTACAGAAGTGATCTATATAACATCATCGTCCCTGGACAGAGTCCTCGTAGCCTCTTCCCTCGGTAAATTTGGTCATCTGTATCCCCTACTGAAGATCGTGGCGAGCATGAGCCCAGTTCCCCTCCACACAACTTGAGAGCGCATACTTAACTTGAGTTGCACAGGGGACCCCAGGACTCGGGGACTTTTGGGACCACTTTAGACGCCATGATGGCGAGATCGCTCCGATATTTCCTGTCTGATTCCAGACCCGTAACCTAATTTTGGCGTCCATTCTGCGACTGGGGAAAGCGAATGAAGGACTCGCGGCGCGCGGTCTAATGTCATTTCCGGTTCTGTGGTTGTCACCCGACTGCAAGCACTCGCGAGATTATCCCCCTTGAAAGTTCGGTCTCCCGTAGTTAATGCCCTTCGCAAGCTTACGGTTGGCTCTCTTTTCCATTTATTTTCAGTTTTTTACATTTTTCACTTTCATGGGCATCTCCCAAGCTCAAATTTTCAAGACGATGGCAAAAACGGCCATGTGACGGGACAAAGGTATTCGAGTGGAAAGCTTGGAGAGGACGAAATATGTCCATGAATTAAATTCAGCGGAAATGGCGGATAGACGACGCTGTATTGACAGTTCTTGAGAGGTTCAGGGCATGAATTTTACCTCTAGAAAACTGTTTTATGTAAATATGAAATTACATCAACATTGCATGTGAGTAGCTGATAAGACAGGCCCATGAGAATTGAAAACAATGAAATAGCCCCAATGTAATCTATAGCGTAGAGCCATAAAATGAATTACGGGTTATTGGTTAGAGCAGAGAAGCACACAGAATTGAAAAAAGAAGGATGAAAAGATAACCTTAGAAAAGATAAGAAAGTTAATGTATGGGG
The DNA here is from genome assembly GCA_003991915.1 of Elysia chlorotica. Classification (NCBI taxonomy): domain Eukaryota; kingdom Metazoa; phylum Mollusca; class Gastropoda; family Plakobranchidae; genus Elysia; species Elysia chlorotica. The sequence goes on from RQTK01000100.1 coordinate 497,696, forward strand.
AAAAATGAAAAATTGAAGATGAATTTCGGTTTTGCCCGTTTGTCGCTTTATCATGCTTCTCTGTCTGTCTATTTGTCTGCCTCTGTCCTTAGCGCTCTCTCTCTCTCTCTCTCTCTCTCTCTCTCTCTCTCTCTCTCTCTCTCTCTCCCTCTCTCTCTCTCTCTCTCTCCCTCGCGCTCTCCCTCTCTCTCTCTCTCTCTCTCTCTCTCTCTCTCTCTCTCTCTCTCTCTCTCTCTCTCTCTCTCTCTCTCTCTCTCTCTCTCTCTCTCTCTCTCTCTCTCTCTCTCTCTCTCTCTCTCTCTCCCTCTCTCTCGGCGTGTGTGTGTGTGTGTGCCTCTACAATCTCCCTTGACGAAAATTGCTCCCAATTCCATTGTCCCCTCTGATGCTCTGTCTCTGCGTAAGATTGTTGTTTTCTTTGCTTGCGGGCAAACAGACAACCACAATCAGATTGGAAAATAGCGTCGTAGCCACCAGATTTTCATATTCAACGTCCCTTAAGTCCGTCTCCTGGGGTTGATGTGGCAAGATACGTGCCGAGACTAAGGACTAAATTAAGTCTGCAACAGGTCAATAACAGAGCAAGTGGAACACGGCTGTGCAAATTAGCCCAAACCATTGTGGAGTCCTCTGTCCCCGGGTTACACGCGCGGAATTTGTGTTCAATTATCGGGCCAAGTTTTCTTTCCGCGGCAAATTGGTTTGCTCCGAGACAGAGGACGGGGCGACAGTGTTAAGACTGGAAGAACTGACCATCTCAGTAAATAATAGTATCAAGAGATGGATTGATTGTCCCGTTGACAAGTCTATCATACTCAGTTAGTAACACCGAAGAAGACTAGAAATTTAGTGGATGAAGACTGGAAAGAAGGAGAAGAAGAAGAAGAAGAAGAAGAAGAAGAAGAAGAAGAAGAAGAAGAAGAAGAAGAAGAAGAAGAAGAAGAAGAAGAAGAAGAAGAAGAAGAAGAAGAAGAAGAAGAAGAAGAAGAAGAAGAAGAAGAAGAAGAAGGAAGATGAAAAGCAGGACAAGAAGAAGAAAAGTAAAAACAGGAAATAACAGCAATACACAAAACAATAACAACGTGGGCAAAAACTACAACTAAAAACAGAAAACAACTAAAGTTTGTCCTTTTAAAATATCATATTCTTTTCTTTTTCTAAGCAGATTGGGGGGGGGGGGGTTCAAAATACAAAGAGAGAAGAAAACAAGACACGGATGAAAACGGAAATTGAATCTTGTACAAAAGATTTTTCCCCATGACATTTTAAGGTTTTATAACCATGTTATGCTAGGTAAAGACTCTTGACATATCTGATTTTTGTCATTTTAATTGTTGCTGTTTTTTCCAAACAAGAAATACAAACAAAACAAAACAGGAATTTATGTGTGCTTTGTTTCTGCCTTTTTATTTTGTTTGTTTGTTTGTTTGTTTTTTTGCTTAGGACTGTTTGATTATTTTTTTCGTCTTTTATCCATTTGGCGTAGGGCAAAAAATAGCTATTAGCAATCTATGTGGACATTGAAATATACTTTTGTTTCTCTATTTGTACAGTGTATCTACATTCTTCTCTTTTTCCATTAGTTTTTTATGGTTCTTTCTCTATCTCTTTCTTTCTTTTGCTTTATCTCTCTCTTTCCCTCTCTCTCCCTATCTCCCTCTCTCTATCTCTCTTTCTCTCTCCCTATATCTCCCTATATCTCTCCATATCTTTCTATCTATCTATCTATCTATCTATCTATCTATCTATCTATCTATCTATCTATCTATCTATCTATCTATCTATCTATCTATCTATCCACCTATTTACACATTTTTGCAGGCGACGCTAGTTAAAATCCCTGCCTGTCAGCATTCTGCTTTTTTCTTTCGAAATCTCAATACCCACATTATTCAAAATATTATTCAAAATATATTATTTAAAATAAGATCAATAAGATTGTTTTTCGTCCTAAATGTATAAAAATTATAACTCCTCTTGACAAGGTCGAAGGAATACTAAAACAGAGAATAAAAAATAATATGGCTGCATTTCCTAAGCTGTCTTCCTGCGAAAATGAAACGTTTTCTTTTTTATCCTTGCTCCGTAATACATACATTGTATAATGTATTTAAATCAAATTCCCCAAACGTAAAATCTCACTTTCGATCATGCACTTTATGATGGGACAGACGCTGCATCAATTTTATCTTGGTTTATTTTTACTAAATCTAGTAATGCGCTTACTGTCGGCAAATGTTTGAGCTTTAAGAGATTGGATTCCAAAAAGAGCGTGCATATTCTTATTGCTAGCAAACCACTGAAATGCATATAGTTTTAAAATATCTTCAATATATCCTTATTGTTGGCAAACCTACAGATTTGTAATGCTTTTGTAGATATTAAATCTTCCTGATGGCACAATCTTGGAATTTGTAGAGATCTGAAGAACATGGAAGATATATCCGTACTCTTTAGGTTGCTATGGGTTTTAAAAGACCGTATAACGTATGTTGGCAAAATAGTGAGATTTATAGCGATTTGAAAGAGAGTGATGTAGACAACTCTAGACAAGGCTGGCAGGGCGGGCAGTTTGACCGGGGTCCCCGGGGGGAGCGGGGCCGATCGCGAGACGCGCCTGTGTTTGCGCCGCCTTGTAATCCGGCCGGAGGGATCGCGGCCTTGTCGCCTCGAGTAATTGCCAGACATCGACCAGCTAATCCCTGTTTGACGAACTTTCTTGGACGCCCAATTCCAACCGAGCGCCTTCATATTAATGTATTGGGTAATGGTTTGAAAAACAAAAAACGTATGGGAACGGCTCTTGTGTGGGAAGCTGGAAAGAGGGGGTGGGGTAGGGGTGGGTGGGTGTCAATAGACAGACATAATTTAAAGACATATGGGCGCTTGATATTGCCCTGTATTCGGAGGGAGCAGCTAATAGAAATTGCTTGCATTTCTGATGATGGGGCAGACTGAATTGACAGACATTGCAATAGATTTAAATACAGCTAGGCGCTTGATATTGCATAATTGTATTGGTTAATGGATAGAAAACGTAACTATGGAAAACGAGTGTTGATATCACGAGTGGTGAATGGAATTACAAGTAATTGTATAAAATATATATATACATCAATTTTGTTTGAATCAAAGTATGATTTATGTAATATGCGAATATAGGTGAAGATAGATTGGAAAATATACATTTAGCAATGCGAAAGAAAGAAAAGAAATTTATTAGAAAGAGACATTGGAAAACATTGGTATGATTCAGAATTTACAAATACGTGGGGGGGGGGGGGGGGGGGGGGGGGGGGTAACAGTCATCACTCCTTGATTATAGATGAACAAATATCTATAGTCCGAAACGTTGGTAGATGGTTTTTTTTTTTAAAAACAACTTAGAAAAGAGCGTTGCAAATTTGGAAACGGTACAGACTCACATACAGAATATAATACGCAGATTTAGATAAGCCTGAGTACAAAAGACAACATTAAAGAATAGAACATAATGGGGAGAGATAAGAAATCTGAAGACGAAATAGCGGGCTGTCTGACTGTCTCAATAGGGAAACATAAGCCCAAATCAATGACTGAGATAAGCCGAGGGCGGCTGCGCCTACAGGGAATCTCCGATCTGGGCTTCCCTGGGGTGTCTTGGATGCTGTTGCCTGACAATTACGTCATTACCCGGTCGAGAGATAGGAATGGAGGTTTTCTTTTTCTGATTAACCCCCGTCCCAAAACGTCTGGTCCCATTTGGATTGATGCATTAGCACGCCAGCAGTGCGGGTCTTTCTGTTTTGTGGGTGGGTGCGATATTTTTAGCTTTGTTTTGAAGGTATTTGAGGATTTTGCTTGTTTGGCAGGAAATAATTGTAATATTTTGCAGATTCTTTTTCCTCATTGCCCTTTACAATGCAGATTTATTTTGAGTTTCGAACTTAAAGAAAAATAATTATTACATGTAAAAACACAAGAGCCTCTCTATCTCTCCGCCCCCCCCCCGAGCCCC
>RQTK01000100.1:501890-584782 GCA_003991915.1 Elysia chlorotica
CTCTCTCTCTCTCTCTCTCTCTCTCTCTCTCTCTCTCTCTCTCTCTCTCTCTCTCTCTCTCTCTCTTTCTCTCTCTCTCTCTCTATCTCTCTCTCTCTCTCTCTCTCTCTCTCTCTCTCTCTCTCTTTCTAAACGTTCCGCCTCTCATTCTTATCAAAAGAGTTATGTGTCCCATCAATAAAAATATGACTTTATTGTCTTCTATTTGTTCCCCTTTTTACCTCCCCTTTTCCATCATTTGGCCGGTGCCCAAGAAACCGCTCCCAGTCCGATTCGATTGGAATTAATTTGTTTCTGTGATCGAAATGCCATCACTAAAAATTATGTTTTACATTCACAGCCCTGGCATCATAACAACTCAGTGAAATAGTTGCTTTGCAAGCCACAGGGGAAAAGCATTCGAGCATAATAGAATTCGTGCATCTGAATTATATATCCTTTTCCGTCTACATCCACTGCTGGACTCTCTCTGCAAGCCTAAAAAACAAACCATTGTTCATAATCCTTCTTTGGTAGACGTGGGAATAGCCCGCTAATTTGTGTCCCAGCTCTTTTTCCCTTTTCCTTATTACTGTCATTATTTCACAGAAAATGCACACTCCTGTGTTCCTTCAACTTTCAGATATCCGATATGATATTTCCTTGTTAGATGTCGAATAAAAAATTTTAAGTTCCTGTTTACAAAATTTAAACTGCCGTTCGGAAAATAAATTCTACATTATCTCAAATCCCACATATGTCCATTAAAATTCTAAACTGAGGAAAAGATGTACCTCTCTCTTTTCTCTCGTTTTATCATGCTTCTCTGCCTATCTATTTACTCTCTCTCTCTCTCTCTCTCTCTCTCTCTCTCTCTCTCTCTCTCTTTCTCAAAATACAAATGTTGTAGGCGTATTTTTATTTCGATCTAGCACTGTATAAATCTCAGTAAAGCTTGATCTGCGTATCGGTTGTTCTGAGCATAATTCCCTTCAAAGCACTACCATTAGATGTAGCTCATAAAAGAAATCTCATCAATTGACATTTGCGTCAAGCATCTCGCATAATAAGCAGAGAGGTGTGCATAGCAACACATAGCAACTTAATTATACAGGGTTTTTGTATTTTTTAATTTATTTGATCTGCGTTTTTTATTTGTTAATTGGGTTGGGGGGGGGGGGGGGTTTGTAAATGCAAAATAGTTGTGAGAACGCCCATATCTATTAATGTAATCTTTTGAAAAGCATTCATTGTGCATTGCACATTTGCATTGTGTGGGCGGAACGTCGGATGTTTGTCGAGATAACCTAACAGTATGAACATACGTGGAGTTACGAGGGCGGTGCCGAAGAGTAAAGACAGTTCGAAGAGGCGGACATGTTTACATGACATTGTGTTCACGTTGGTGTATAAACAATTGTAACTACATCGATCAGATTGTTTATCGATTAGTATCGATTAATTTAAGTTCGGGTTCGTGATGGCTGCTACCCTTGTTTCTCAACGTTTTATCAACATGCGTCTATACAGTGCAGATATATTTAAACAATTTAAGAATGTTTGTGATATTAAAATCCCTTTTAGGCACCAAAATCCTATCTAGGATTATGGGGTTTTTTTTCATTCTTCACACCCAGTACCACCTTTCGTACTCTCTCTCTCTTCTCTCTCTCTCCTCTCTCTCTCTCTCTCTTTCTCAAAATACAAATGTTGTAGGCGTATTTTTATTTCGATCTAGCACTGTATAAATCTCAGTAAAGCTTGATCTGCGTATCGGTTGTTCTGAGCATAATTCCCTTCAAAGCACTACCATTAGATGTAGCTCATAAAAGAAATCTCATCAATTGACATTTGCGTCAAGCATCTCGCATAATAAGCAGAGAGGTGTGCATAGCAACACATAGCAACTTAATTATACAGGGTTTTTGTATTTTTTAATTTATTTGATCTGCGTTTTTTATTTGTTAATTGGGTTGGGGGGGGGTATTGTAAATGCAAAATAGTTGTGAGAACGCCCATATCTATTAATGTAATCTTTTGAAAAGCATTCATTGTGCATTGCACATTTGCATTGTGTGGGCGGAACGTCGGATGTTTGTCGAGATAACCTAACAGTATGAACATACGTGGAGTTAAAGGAACTTTGAGCTACACAACCTTTAATGAAGTGGATTGGATATTTCATAATTTTATCTTGACATCTACTTGTACTCTGCGTGAGAAAGTTTCAAGGGGAAGTTGAGTTGGTTCAGCTAGTTTCTCAGCATGCAACGTCAGCAGCAAGATTACATAGTGGACAGGTCCCAAAACTAATGTCTGATAAGTCTAAGTGATGTGTGTGTTGCCGATTACTATTGAAGAGATAACTCCGGGGCATTGGCAGCAACCACCTGGTATAGATAAACGTTTTCATGTTGAAAATGTATGTTTCAATGCGGCAAATTGCATTGGTTGCAATCGTTGGAATAGAAGAGAACGTAAAAAAAAGGACGAGGGCGGTGCCGAAGAGTAAAGACAGTTCGAAGAGGCGGACATGTTTACATGACATTGTGTTCACGTTGGTGTATAAACAATTGTAACTACATCGATCAGATTGTTTATCGATTAGTATCGATTAATTTAAGTTCGGGTTCGTGATGGCTGCTACCCTTGTTTCTCAACGTTTTATCAACATGCGTCTATACAGTGCAGATATATTTAAACAATTTAAGAATGTTTGTGATATTAAAATCCCTTTTAGGCACCAAAATCCTATCTAGGATTATGGGGTTTTTTTTCATTCTTCACACCCAGTACCACCTTTCGTGAAAATGTCATTCGTTTTATTTCCTTTTATATTTTCATCATTCACTCTCTCTCTCTTTGTCTCTCTCTCTCTCTCTCTCTCTCTCTCTCTCGCTCATTCCCTATCTCCCTCTCTCTATTTCTCTCAAACTAATCCCCCCACCACCTATTTGTGCTCTTCAACCGATTATCCCCCTTGCTCGCTCACTCTCCCCTCTTTTCACCCAGCAGATATTGTTTAGCAAGTATTTTGTTCTGCGAAGAAATTAATGCTCCGTGATATTGATAACAAAATGTCAGATGATGCGTCCTCCTAAGGTCTAACACGTGCAGGGTATCGGTAAATCCATCGATTGTTCACGTCGTGAGTAACACTATACCTCAGCATCGTGAGCAACAGCGCAATAGCTCAGAACTATGTATCGTGATTGCCATCATAATAAACAGACCATGGTGAACCTCCACCTGAAGACGGCCTGTGTTAGTGTAAGGTCCCACTTGCCCTCTCTGTGATATGTAGGCTCAGGTCCTACGCGTGGTAATATTAATATATTCATGTCACGTCGCCGCATATAATCTTCCTTGAGCTTGTGAGACGTTAAACTAAGAGTGGGATTCTCCTTCTCTGATTAAAGATGCTCTGCATCTGCTATCTAAAATCAAGATTCGCCAGTAGAGACATGGATTTGATTTAAAAGAGCAGAGCGTGTTTAAGAGACTCGGGTGAATAAAACCGTATATTGAGAGAGGGGGGATAGGGAGAGAGAAGGGAGAAATAAATAAATAAAGAGAGATAGCGAGGGATAGATAGACAGACAGACAGAGAATCGTTGACTCTTTAAATCGTCGAATCATGTCACAAGAGTACATGATTGTATTAAACATAGATTAATTGCTTTGAAATCGCCCGCAAGAATGGTATTAAAAGCCCTATCGAATGAATAATTTATTCGGGGCTTTTTTATTATTATTTTTTTAAATGACACGAATGTAAAAATTAATAAATGTACGTCAAATTCTAAGAACGAAAATGATTTCAGCCTGTTTACTAAGTGCTTGTGGATATAAACTTTGAATTATTTATTATCGTGACAATATAAACGCGTTAAACAGAAATTTTAGAATTTGATCACGTAGTTTTCAAAATAATAGACATATTAAAAAGGCTGTTGTCTGTAAAGAACGTGCTCAAGTTCGAACACGACTTTGCAAAGACGTGAATGATTAAGAAGTAAAAAAAAGTAAGTGTTGTTGTTGTTGTTGTTGTTGTTGTTGTTGTTGTTGTTGTTGTTGTTGCTGCTGTTGCTGTTGTTCTTGTTCTTGTTCTCGTTCTTGCTGTTTTTGTTGGTTTGAATATATTATCAATATGCCTTCCCCACTCCGTTAATATTCTATTTTGTTCATTTTTCTTTTTGCCTTGTTAAACATAATGTACTTTAATTTTCGGAAAAAAATTAAAAAGAGTGTCATTTTATTCTAATTGAAAGGGTGATTGCATGGCAACATCTCCTCGCCTCTATTAACTTCAGCAAATCTGACCGCATTTAACTCCTGACAACTGATTAATTCAAGTACTTGAACGCAAGGACTGAAACGCGGGTCGAACCAGTCATATTTGTAAAATACTGTATTTCTGAAGCTAATGTTGTAACAAATAGCTTTTTTTTCTTCTCATTTTGTGATTCATAATTTGATGACAACTAATTTTTATTATGGTACGGTCACTGTATGACTGTTGTTGTTTTTTTATGCCTCTCACGAAAGATACGCAGACAAAATAGATTTAGTGTCTCTGATTTGGATTTGCACATCCTGTTCTCGTAGAATCTTTTTTTTTCCCGCTGCTTCCTTACATCTACTTTAGATTGGATATGTTTTCTGGCGAATAAAAAAAACGAATAATTAAGTTTGTCGGTAGTCAATGCCTTCCTACTGTCAAACGGATCGTGCTTTTTTTCTCTCTCGATAGTTAAAATGTACGAAAAAATTAAGATTTTCCGCTTCCATTTAGCGTCTGCCAAACTGTTAGCTGTTGCTGTATTTCAATTTATTATAAATGAATAGAGTTTCATGGACATTTTTCAGTTTCTGCTTTTTTTTGGTCAGTGTAAAAATCCATTGTACAGATGTTATGCTACCCCCCCCCCCCCCCTCTCTCTCTCTCTCTCTCTCTCTCTCTCTCTCTCTCTCTCTCTCTCTCTCTCTCTCTCTCTCCCCGCCCCCCTCCGATCACTCGTTTATCGATGACTGCTGTTCACAAAATATCGTAATCCAAGACAGCTTTAAAGGAGTGTGGGGGAGTCTACTCAATTATTGATATTTATTTCTATTTTGGTGGAGAGATATCGCGTATGATCTGTATACATGCCACAGTTTATTGGCAGATGACACTGGTTATGATTTCGATCAGTAAGGAGTTATAGCTGTGTCAAACTTCAGAAATCGATTGAAACGAAAAATCGATTGTTAGGTTAGGCGACACTGGTTGGGCTGCACCTTCACGGGGACTGTGTAAACACAGTCAGGCCAGGCTCCCAGTAACAAGGCGTGGTCAGACACGCGCACTTGTTAGAAATATTCTCATAGCTCACTAGTTCATTGATGTGGCACATAAAATGTTTTCAAGATTAAAATAGCGATTTTTGCAGCTTCTTTTGGATTTTTTTCGTTAGTGTGGGAACATTTGTGTTTACAATTTTAGTAAGAACAACAAAAAGGTGGATAGTTGTTACATTATTCTAAAATGTGATTGATCACTTCAGGCTAAAAATAATCACTGCTTAACTTCAGGTAGTACTAAATAGTCACTCAAGGACATAATTATTGTTACATTGACTGCGAGAAACGGGATGTCAACGTCAGAACCATAACAAGTTTTAAGTTGTGAAGGAATCCTTCTAACAGCTTAAGTGACCAAACAACACTGTGTCCAGATGCCTTGACTTACGACTAGAGCGTCCGTGTGATTCTCCTTGCCAATAAAGGCAATAAACGTAACGTAATCTTAGCAAGGCAATAAACTTCATTACATTTTCGTTATCATCTAAAACACGGAATTTGTTAAGCATGTAGTAGATCTAAAAGAACAATGGATGTTTCTTGAAAATCAAGTCGTAGGAGGCTTTCCAGTGACAATAGCTATGTAGGTCAACTATGTTGCCGTTTTCTTTGAAGCGATAATACCGTGGTGAGGAGGAGCACATTTCCAGAGAATTAAAGTCCCTACTGCCATGGACCATATCGACGTGATCACGGACCTCCACTCCGCCAAGAACGGCGATATCACAGCCAACGGGAAAACCCACGTGAAAAGACCCATACGGCCTCCAGACCAGTTCCCGCCGCCGCCCCCTGCTGACCCATCACGTGACATGCGGTCCAGCAACAACAGCCTGGCGGCGCGGGAGTCTAGGGGCTCTGCGGACATGCGCTGGGACCTAGCGGTCAGGGCTGACGGAAAGGTGGGTCTCCCAGTTGTGGTGTCTGGTTCTCGATGGTTCAAAGCTAAAGCTCAATGGGTTAAGTTAAGTTGGTTGCTTAACGTCTAATGTCAGTTGTATAAACTATATTGTGGATGGACCCCAAGACAAATGACTGACATTTTCACTTGCTGTCACACAAACACAGTGTGGGAAGACCTGAACTAAGTCACATTATACTGACACTGATCTAAACAAGAGGGGGCGAAAGCGGACAAATAGATGTTTACCGATCTTGGGTTCGGACGGGTTGGGAGACCAACCCTCTACCACTTGAGCCAGTTCTCACCTAGCTCAGTCGATGGTCCGTTGGGATACCGAGCAATAAACATGGGTTTGAATCTCAGCATGAACCTCTGTCTACGTATACAACCATTCGGGAAACCTAGGAAACGCAAATATATCAGGGCCGTGTTTTTGCATCAGAGAGGTTGGTTTCGACTGGCAGCTTTTGTTTAAAATCTGTCTCGAGTCACTTGGTGGTGAAGTGTCTAATTTATTTGGTTTCCATCTCCCTGGACAGGAGCTTAAAAACAGTCTCGATGGTTAAAGTCACAGTAATCGTTGGGTGGTTAATTCTATATCTCCCTCTCTCTCCCTCTTTATCCGCATATACATGTATAATTATGTGCACACAAAGCTTGAAGTTATATCTAACTTCCAGTCAGGGAATAGGGTATATTCAGAGATAGCAACAACATCGTCAGCAAAAGTTGTTGTTGCTTAGCTTCCAGCGTCAGCTCTGTATAGGCTATACTGTGGACGGGCCCCAAGACTATTTTACGTGCTGCCACACAGAAACAGTGCGGGGATACCATAACTCTGTATGATCAAGTCACATTAAACTGATACCGACCCAACCAGTAGGGGGCGCACAGTCCTCTTGTGTCGGAAGCCGATGTTATACCCCGGCCCAGGACTATCGCCCCCTCCCCCCTCCCCCCCTAAACAAAAGTTCAATAACACAACACCAACACAAGTACAAAAACAACAGCACTATCACAATTTACAATTTAACACAACTTCCACGCTGAGTGACTCGCTCAGGATTTTTTCGTTCGTTTGCTTGTTTGATGTTGTTGTTGTTTTGGTGATGTTGTTGTTGCTATTGTTTTTTGTAGATTTTTTTTACGTGAATACGAACAGTTGGAATATAAGAAAATTAAAATATATAGCCACAGTAGTTGTTGTTGTTGTTGTTGTTGTTGTTGTTGTTGTTGTTGTTGTTGTTTATAGTTGTACGTAGTTACCGTTTGCTTTTTCGGTGACGAAAGCTTTTTTTTTTCATATCTACTTTTTCAAAACTCGCCTTTTACTAAAATTGTTCAACCTTAACCTGGTTCTCTCAGAATTTGTATTTTGTTATTTTAATAAGCACGGGGAAAGGAAACAGATTCTGTAATCCTAATTTAATTATAGTCATTTCTTTTAATCTCATTCACTCTCGTCAGATTTAATAAAATCTTGCAGTTTGATCGAAAGTGGAGAAAGGCAATTAGGCATAGTAAAAGGTGCGGAGTAACGGAGAGGCAGAAAGTAGGTGCGGGGTTGGGTGGAGAATAGCTATGAACCGCCTGTTTGTGCATGAGTCAAAAGGATTTCTGTCGGTAGATATGACAAGAAAGCGAGTGAGTGCCTCTGTGTTCAAATTAAAAGCCTAGCTTTAAAAAAAAAGTTTTGCTTATACATTTTTAGTACAAGATGCATTAGAGCATATTTATGGGATACTAGGACTTTTAAACTGGATATGTCATAGTGACACCGACTCAACCCGTTTATATGGGATGACATCGGATGAATAATGTGTCCGTTTGTGGTTTTCAAACCGGGGATCAACCGGTTGGGAGACAAACGCTCTGTTTGCCACTTAAGCGATGGAAGGGGGGGGGGGGGGTAAATTTAATATTTTTTTTTATTTTATAAAGAATGATTTAAAAAAAAAGTACAGGCCTATGTAAATTTTGCTATAAACTTCGTACTTTAAAGTCTATTTTGTCTTTGGGTTTTTTCAGATATGGCCAGAGTATCAATTAATTGGTTATTTCGGATTGAAGAGCCATTGCCTGTATTCGATTATGAGGAAAAATGTGGTTTTATTGATCCCATTTCCTCTTGTTTTTTTTTTTGGTCTTGGTCGGGGTTTGAATGGCGAAGCGACGAGAGAGATACTGAATTAATGTAATGTCCATTGCTTTCATAGATTTTCTTGTGCTTAATGGTCTGGATTAATGGTTGTAAATGCATTTACTACATAATTGCATGCTTGCAAATAGATATATTCAAGGTATGCCTTGCGAAGCAGAAAAATATTTAATGTATCTAATCAATCTTTTTTTTACAATAATTTTTTGTTATTACTTAAACTTTTTCAAGTCTCTCTCCCCCCCCACACACACACTCATAATAAAAACACTATACAGTGCTGATGTTAAACGTTAAGCTTAAAGTAGCCTAACCCTTCCTCCACCTTCCCAACTAAAAAATCGTTCCTAACCATTCACTTCAAGGTGCACAATTCAAAGTTCTTCCACTTCACATTATAATTTTATGATAAAGTTGCTTGTTTTTGTTGGGGGGTTTTTTATTCGTGTGTTTTTTGCTTTTGTTTCTTCAATTACTGGGCGGTGTTTTATAAAAACAATGGATTGGTTAGGAACAAGGGAAATCCCGCTTTATTGATTCTAATTTAGGCGTGTTGAATTATTAATACACGCAATTTTAATTCAAAGTTATCGTGTGATTTATTGAAACCCAGGTTGCCTCAAAACTAACGAAACCGGTTAATACACATGGAGGCACGTATGTCATCTTGGCAAGACGTTTACCCCACGCAAACATGCCTTATGATAAAACCCTACACTCCTAGGCTTATTTTGCGACACAGAATAAACATAATAGGCCGACCATCCCTTTCATAGTGATTCAAACGAACTTTGAACCACTAAACCAGGTTGGATTCCAAGACACCATAAGTCTCTGAATGAAAATATCTGTGAAAGAAAATTTAGGATGTTTGTTTTCCTCTTTTATACACAAAGTTGAACATTTTTTATATGAAAAATTCCTAATTCTAATCAGTAATCTGATGTGACATAAAATTCAACTGAACCTATGAAAATGAACATTCCTAAAATATGAAAACATGTAGTAATATTAATGGGAGATAAATAATTATTACAACTACAGTCTGGGAAGGATGCACCAGCCTCCACCCCCAACATAACAAAATGCACACACACACACACACACACACACACATAACACACACAAAACACATACATCAACACACAAAACACACAAACGCTAGGCCTGGCGGATGAACACACACAAAACACATACATCAGCAATACGTTTCTTGGCTTAATTTTTTTTTTATCATTACACTCTACAAAATATATTAATTTTTCGATGACTCTCTCTGACACCCCCTCCCCTCCCTCCCCCCGCGCACTTTTTTCAACTCTGTTTGCCTCTCTATATCTGAATATCTATGTATCGTGTATCCCTTTATCTTTTGCATTTGACACAATATACCAAACTATTTAATGTCGCATAACCAAAGGCCTTTTATTATTAAAAACAAAAACAAAAAAACAAAGCCGCACATATAAAACTTAGAGGAGCCTGAGAGGCGACAAAGTTAAGGACATTCGAACTTTCACTCTAAAAATAGACTGAATGATTCACACAGCGCTTCTCTGCGTATATAGAAACTAATTGCATTCTGGGGCTCTCCTTTTTTTTTCGTTCGGGCTCATGAATGGAATGAATTTGGTAACCGGATACATTTCGCAATAAAGAAATTATTTTCGTCAACTTTTTTTGTTCTGTGGTTCACAACGCTCTCAGCGTACCAAGCCTAGTTTTCGTTCTCGCGCTATTAATAGCTCAACGACGCTTCTTGTGGATTCATGCGAATAATCGTCTTCAATGCATTGTTCACTTACTGGTATACACCACAATCATCATGAAACTCCTCCATCCTCCTCCTCCTCCTCCTCCTCCTCCTCCTCCTCCTCCTCCTCATCATCATCATCATCATCATCGCCATCGTCGTCATTGTCGTCGTCGTCGCCGCCACCTTAGTATTAATGGCGGTGTGGCATGAGAACGCCGGTGGCTCATGTGGTTTATACTAGTGGTCTAAATTAATGTACATGGGGTATGTGGTTCAAATCCACCTGATACCCTTGACTCAGTATAGTAAGTATCATCGGAAAGACATAGGGATGTTATTCGAAATAATTACTGATTACGGTTTTGGCGATGTCACGTATACTAGTCTTGGGGTACTAAACACAAAAATATAGACCCCGTATAGAGGCCTGTCAAGTCTTTGCTTGTGTGAAGTTTCAAAAGAAGGCCCATTCATAATAACAATGTATATGATTGTATTTATGCAGCGAGTAGAAGGAAGTGGAGGAGGAGCTGAATATATTTTAGATGCCTTGTGATCCACCCGGCGATAACGTATGACGTACGACGGTCCTTGCCCCCGTACATTCTTGAACAGTGATTTGATTCGTGTTACGACGCAGGCGCTTGAATTATTATTTCATTTAATGGTTTACGTTACGTCTTCGTTTTCGCTAAGGGTCAGTTGTCACACGGTCTCTATTATTTCTGAGTCTGGCGTTACTACGGTGGTAAATAGAAACGTCTTTCACTGTCCAGTAGCCATTTTAATGTGAAGCGAGACAGAGAGTGCGAATGTATGCTTGGAAAGTTTTCCTAGAAGTTCTATGACGATGATTCCGTGAAGGAATGTTGGGAACGTCATGAAGGGATGATAATTATTATGATGGTAGGCGTGGCATTCAGTGCAAGTGTGTACCACGAAAATGCCGCGCTCATTTGTAATTGCACTTATGTAGTGTGTTATCCTCTGTGTAAACACACCATCAGTCGCACAACAGGTTTCAACTGACAAGATCCTAAAGTCACAGTACTGAGTCTAACAAAACATTCCCCCCCCCCCCCTTTTTTTTTCCACACACACACATTCACACGATATTTCTCTGTCTGTCTGTCTGTCTGTCTGTCTGTCTATTTATGTCTCTCTCTCTCTCTCTCTCTCTCTCTCTCTCTAAGTTACGTTCCAATCAACAAAGCAAATTGATCAAAGAATGAGACAACAAAAGTGAAAAATAGTAAGGAAAGTAGAATACTAGAAAACTGAGAATAATAAGACATCAGCCTACAGTGTGAAGGCACATGTATAATGGAGTAGGTCGATGGGCTCACTCTTGTATTTTTTCGGGTTAAGTGGGAACGGTAGTTATGTAACTACTCTTTTGGGTGAGATAGGGATAGAGAGGGACGATATAGAACTCGAAAGAGAGAGTTAAACTACAACTAACAATCTTTATGCGTGCTTTCAGATACAAAAACTCATAGTCCTGTAAAATATTGACATGTTATAAATCATGAAGTTTGCAGAAACTGTTTTGAAACAGATTTTTTTAAAGGAGGAAACTAGACCAAAAAAGGAGGAACAATATTTAAAAAAAAAAGAATGATTTCAGTCTAAAATAGGATGATTCTCAACCCTGAATAACAATAGAGTAATGGTAATGAATGCTTTAAAACGTCGTTTGAGGCGCTTAACTCCCTTTGCCTTTCACAACGCATTAACGTTGACGAGACAAACATAGCAACAAAGCACTATACATGTGAGACAACGACAGAAAAACCAAAACAAAACAAAAGCAGTCCATCCACAGGTTCGTAAATTACATTGTACATACGATGTACTATAGTATCTAGAATGCGAGTGTGTAAGCTGAGGACCTGAGCCCACGTAATATTGCATTAATTTGTTTTCACGGCTGCTCTGTGAGAGGGGGCGTCCCTCTACCTTGTTTCCCCTTTCCATACACGGTCTGTTCAATGCTAATGGTATGCGAAGCCTAGCTGGGGTCAAATGGACCAACTTTGCTCCTGAGGCAGTCAGGCAGGCAAACAGTGTGTCCGCGTCTGTGTCAGAAAATCCGTCCACTGCACTCCACTCTCAAACGTCTCTTCACTCTCTTGTGGCTTTTTGTAGTCTCTCTACGGTGTGCGTGACACGCACAAACCACCAACACGGACGCGCACAAACGCTAGGCCTGGCGGATGAAGGCTAGATTCAGTAGATTGCTGCCTAGCTAGATCCTGATTTAGGCTAGATTAAACTTTATCATCGGAACGAAGACAAGCTATTATTCAGGACAAGCCCTAAAGTTTCTAGGCCGTGATACACGACTTGAAAAGTTTCAATTGAGAGAGGAAAACTTTCGCTTAGCCTACTGAATTCACAATGAGGAACTAAATTTAATCTGCAAGCTGACGCATTGACGAAAGGTTTCATGTTGTCACTGAGTTGAGCGTTATAGTGTGCAACCGACCGTTGATTATTTATTTCGAGGATACAAACAGTATTCTAGAAGCTAGGAGTGTGATCTATAATTTCATTTGGATTAATAAGAACAGTACAGAGATGGCAAAGTCACTCACTCATAGTTTGGATAGATACGAAGTCAATAAGGTAAGCAGTTTGTTTTTTTAATCTGAAAATGAATTAATTTCTAATCGTATCACCCAGAGATCCATATTAAGTTCTACTAGATCTAGATCTAATAAACATTTATATAATTATGTTGATCTAGGATCTGCAAGGGAATTTTTTAACAATAATTCCTAAAGAGTAAAACAACAAAAAAACAACCAAAACAAACAACTTGTGGTCTTGATTGGAGATATATAATATAGGCCTATACGATAGCCTATAAAAATATCGGTTACAGATGTAAATCTAGTGGTTGTAAAAACAAGCTAATACAAGTCATACAATAGGCCTATAATGTGAATACGAAGTCTAATGACGATTTTCAAGCTTCGGCGACGTACTTAACAGATTTTCCCTTTGCTTTGTCAGAGTGACTGAAGATGCTGGTGATGAACTTAAAAAAAGTTTTGTTGTGCAGTTATATATATAGTAGTAGTAGTAGTAATTATAAAAATAATTATAATAAATAGTAATATAATTTCGATTTTAATGATCGATAATGATGATATAAATAAAATAAGAAGGAGAAAAGGAAGAACAACATCGATATAGTAAAATTAATTCTTTCTGGATCTCTAATTTAGTAGTATCTTTTAAACCGACCACGCCTGTACATAATAATTATGTGTTAGATCTCTTTGACGTCACGTTTTCTGTGGTACTTTCGTTAACACAAAGAACATCAAATGTTCATGTGTTGCAACACAGGTTTTGGTAGTTTTTTTTAAATTGTTTTTAATTAAACTAGTCCGCTGCTTGGGTAAACTCGTGACCACATTATTTACTAAGCTCGTGAGTGTCTCGATTTAATGAATAGAAAATAAAACGAGTTTCATATTAGGTTGAAACGTTCGCTTGGCGCGAGATTTCTGCAGTTAACTTGGCGTCATATTTTACCCAAAGCAATGTAATCAATAAATACTTTTAGATTAATATCTGCTCCTAACAACCCAGCGGTTACGGTCGAGCGCCCTGCAAACACACGCCAGTGTACATTTCCTTTTAGTTTTACGCTAAGATGCCTCTCCATACACTAGACTACTAAAATTATTGCATCTCCAAATTATATCCCCAAGGATCTCAATACTTCTTCTTCCTTTACTGTCTCCCATGTTTGAAATAAGTTGACCGAGTAGTTCACTGTTGACTGCGCAGCGCACTGGTTTGCGTTCAATATAATGCTACTGTGTTCTTGTCACCGTTATGGTTGAAGTTGCATTATATTGCTTTCTTAAATGTTAAAGTTGAGTTACAATGTCTCCTTTCTTCAAGCAAGCACTATCCGATGTTGCTAGGGCGCACCAGTCGCGCTATACGCACTGCCAGTGTTACACCAATACATTTCAAGGGCTTCCTTCTGTTGGTTTTGAAGCGGGCGACTTTTCACTCCCTAAATAGAACCAAAAAAAAATACTAATATAGTGCAGTTAAAGTTATTTTTTTTTTTAAAGTCAACATAATTATGTCATGGCAAAATAACCATCGCTGTAAAAGAACACTGGCTACTACGGTACATTTCTGCAGCACAGGGGATTTATAAAACTTATTTATAGCTCTCTTATCACACACTGTCTTGTCCTTGAAAACGACACGGATGATCTCATGTCGTTTCGAATCAGAGATCCCGGGTATGCTCCCAACCTAGCTTTGTTTGTGACTTTTTGGGCTGATGTCATCGTGAATCCCCTGGTGCACTGTATACGTGTTTAGCGCGTAAAGTTGAAAGGCCCTTTTTTAAGACCCATCGCTGCATAACGAATAAAGGAAACGCTACACTGTCAAACATCTCTACGATATGGGATTGTGTGTGTGTGTGTGTGTTTTGGCGACCACAGAGAGAGGGGGGGGGGGGGGGGAGAGAGAGAGAGAGAGAGAGGAAAAGAGAGACAGACAGAGACAGATAGAGACAAAGTCACTCTCCCACCAGTCATCATTATTTCGTATTCAAAATGTACTACATCGAAACTTGTCTTTTTTATCGCTGATGAGAAAGGTGGAAGGAATCAAATAGTAATGGGGCAAAATTTCAAGCCTTCTAGTTCCAACATTGACTTTTCAAAAACTGGAACCTGCCACATTTCGACCTGTAGTTGTGTAGCTTAGCTGCCAATACCAGGGCGATGATGTG
This sequence comes from Elysia chlorotica, assembly GCA_003991915.1. Taxonomy (NCBI): domain Eukaryota; kingdom Metazoa; phylum Mollusca; class Gastropoda; family Plakobranchidae; genus Elysia; species Elysia chlorotica. The sequence continues at coordinate 516,808 of RQTK01000100.1, forward strand.
GCTTAATTAATCCCCTGGACTCGCGTTGATGGACTCGGTATGACTGCACTAATGAATTCCAGATGTAAGAATGTACATCTTAGCTAGGCTCTGAAGCGACTGGCCCAGTCTCCCATGCTGCGATTTTGTGTCTGTACCTGAAAGAGTCAAGCTAAACTTTCTGTGTTTGCTCTGCTTCCCACAATACAATCATGTACATTGTACTTTATATGAATGTGCACAGAAGGCTGTCTTATGCATGTATGCTGTCTATGAGGGCCAAGGGTGTGGCCTATCTCTCTCTCTCTCTCTCTCTCTCTCTCTCTCTCTCTCTCTCTCTCTCTCTCTCTCTCTCTCTCTCTCTTTCTCTCTCTCTCTCCTCCCTCGGCCTAAAAGTTTCGTTTTCACCCTTTGACTTTTCTTTTGTTTAAAAAAATGTAAAATTCCCCTCCCGATTTTATTCTAATGCCCGCGCTGTCGTGGCGTTGGGGGATCGTACTTTAAATATGGGCTTCGCCATCAGCGTTTAGACCATTGGGATCGACCGTATCCGCATTTATTGATGGGGGAATACATCTACGATTAGACTGCTCAATGAAATCGCTCTGAGATTCTAAAAAATTATATAAAATCCGTATCTATTTAATATGTATTACCATTATTGAAAAGTATAAAACAGACAAAACAAACAAAAAGGTATGTTTGTATTGCTTTAATGTAGGCCAGTTACGCCTTTTGTACGTTTTATGTTCTGGTGTAGCGCTGGCATTGCTAACTCCATGTAGTTGTTTAACCCCTGTGACATTACGTCCAGCTTAAAAAATCAATGGTCAACCAGGTTGGTCATGTTGTACCAGAATTTTATATTTAGTTCCATACAATGTAGACGCGATTATACATGTACGTGTATTAAACAAATACATGAGGAGATTCTGGACACAAAGGAAGTCAAGAATCGGGTATCTTGTGTGTCTTATTAAGTGGCTTAGTTCGTGTAGAATATTGACATTCCCGAAGCAATGTATCCCAATTCTCACGAAATGGCGGCAGGTACGAAAAGTCTTTGATCTCGCCATTCCCCCGCTCATGCCGTGACTTCTATGTTTTTATAGTACGGATGCTACACATCCGCTGACAATACACTCTACCGCTCTAAGTCATTCTGCTATTTCCCCTGCCCATCTGACTCTAAAGCATTTGTTGACGGTGTAGCATTTGGCGACCACAAACCGTCTCCCAAATCCTCTGTGTGCCTTATGGATCTGTGACGCACATTATAAAAACATAGAGGATTTAACTCAATCTGTAGGAGCCTGAAAGCACCCTTGAGCCTGGCGCCCCTCCCCACGCCCCAGCCTGAACCAGTGTAGTGACCAGTGACCACAGATCACACTATGGAGAGCCCAGGGAAATGGCTTCAGGGGCCAGTCTAATGCAATCACTAGGTTGTTTCTGCATGACTGCTACTGCTAACCCATTTTCCGCCCCGGGCCTGACTTCAGTTGAGAAAGCGGAAGCAGGACATAATTTAGCATGTATGGCTGGACATCAGTAACCCTGAAGCAGAAACTAGCCCACCCCCTCTTTCTATTTTAATTAAAATAACCTTTATGGGGTTACCGCATTTATGAATAACTTACAAACCTGTAGGCCAACACCCCTATTAATAGAACTCTGTGGCATACACTGATCTTATGCAATGTAGCGGTTATAATAGTTACACAAAATAATTAATTTAACCTAAGTAAAAAAAAAAGATGTAAATAAATGCATATGATACTTTTCGGACTTTTTGATGCGCATATTTATCTTGTGGTACCTCTTTAGCAGTAGAAGGATTCATCAAGCACGCAACTACAACCTTAAATATCAACTTCAATGTGAGAATTTAGTTTATTAACAACATATGGGCCTCTCCCTCTCGTTCGCTCTCTCTCTCTCTCTCTCTCTCTCTCTCTCTCTCTCTCTCTCTCTCTCTCTCTCTCTCTCTCTCTCTTTCCTCTTTCTATGAATTGCTTTTTAAAATAACTGTATTTTTAATGCAGTAATGTTTACTAACCTTATTCATAGAGGCGGTTTAGTTTTACACGTGTTTTTAAATTTGACTTTTTTGGAAAATCTGCAAATGTTAAACCTTAACTACCTTTACTCCGCACAAATGAGAACTACCCCTCCCCATTCAACTTAACAGTCATGTCCTTACAATATTACATTCCTAGACCTATGTAGGCTTAGGCTGTCGTGGTTACGTGTAAGGGTCATCCATTATCTCTGTGGGAGACAGGTTCGTGTACAATATTGTTGGCCTCTGGGTGCATGTTACTATGTGTCCTGTGTCAGCGCGTCCCCTCTTCACGCCTCCGTCCCCCTCCCCCAGCTCTCTCCCCTGAGTCCTGTGACCCGCCAGTGTATACCTGAGGACAACACTGAATGTGTTCTGTGTAGTTGTACCTGGCTAGCCCTTTAGCAGGGCAGGTGGAGGGCCTAAAGTGGTCGCAGGCAAGGGTCCTCCTCCACAGTCCGACTGCCTCAAGCATATTAACGCTACAGTGGGGAAGGCTAAAAATAGCTGAAACAATCATAAGTTTATAATGCTTGCCGTTTATGGCCCCCCTTTCGAAGGGTACAGGGAGACATTAAACTTGGATAAGAGCCTGAGTGCTAATAAAGGGATTAGTTTTATGCATTACACACACACTTATTGAAAGCATGCCCACCTTTGCATGATTATTTTACGTTTAGAATAAGTCGAAATTCGTACTGAACCTTTAAATGTATAGTTTTGAGGTGAACACGAAACACGCGAGTCTTTTGGTGATCTGTTTTGGTTTTAATTATTTCAACATCATGAAATAGCATCGATTAGTATCACAGGGAAAATTAGAACAAAACAAAAATCATGGTGAATAATAAGTTATACTTATTAATATTATTATCTCACTGGAGTCAAGTTTATGGTAATTAAAACATTATCTGCCTCATTATCTTCCTCAGAATGAAAGAAACCCCAACATAACAAACACATAAATAAACAATTCAGACCCTCCAAAAAGCGTTTGTATTGTATTGTGTGTGGCAAATCAGAATTTAGAAAGATTTAAAAAAAAAACACAAGAAAAACTTGTATAAACATTAGTATCATTATTATTGTTTGGAACACCTGCATTTTCTGTCTTTAAAACAATTCTTTTTATCAGATCATGGAATGTATGATGGCCATACTTCTCCGTTATTCGCTAGTAGTACATATTTTAAACTATTGTTTAGACCAGACCCTGGTTGTCTGTCACGCTGTAATCGCCTGGTTTTACTTCGGATTGAGCCGTGTGGAATGCTGTGGTTGTGGTGTCAACACGCAATTATGGCCCTTATAGTGTGCTCTGACCTTTGGTACCTTTGGATACTTGTTAAGTTGCGTTGAGTTGGTTCCTTGTTCCTAAGTACTTGTATTCACAAATAATTTAATGGCGTACAGAATTGTCTTTAAGTTCAAATCTGCCGGCGATGAAAAATACCACGTTCTTTTTGGTAGAGGAAATCTATCTTTAAGACATCTTTCTTCTTTTTGGTTGCGAAAATACCACTGTCTTTTAGATTGGGATACAGTGCTGTTTAATAGGTTTAGTAAAATAAAAAGAATTAAAAATCCACTATCTATTAGCTTGTAAAACTAGAGTGAGTTAGTTGGTTTCTTCACGCCCAACGTACGCAGTAAGGTTATATCTTGCGGATGAGTCCCAAGAATTAAATGGTGATTTTAAATGGTATCACGCCCAGGAAGAGCTGGGAGACCAGGACACTTTTTAACTGGTCATGTCATAGTGACACCGACTCAACCCGTTTATATGGGATGACATCGGACGAGTAATGTGTCCGTTTGTGGGTTTCAAACCGGGATTAACCGATTGGGAGACCAACGCTCTGTTTGTCACTTAAGCCAGGGGGGTGGGGGTGGTGAATTTTTTTTAAATTTTGCCATATCAATTACCTCTTCTTAGAAAATATTGGAAAATAAACTGAGTTGTTCTTTTGTGGCTCTGCCCTTTACTCTCTACACGAAGAATCAATTTAAATGGGGAAAAGAAATTCGGCCATCGATTTGAAAATGTACACGTGAGAGATAATTTAGTCGAGGAATATTTTTTAAATAAACAGCAATTGTAGGACATTGCACCGCGAGCGGATTGAAACTAAGGCACCGGTTCGCACGGTAACAGACACTATAGTGTTATGGCTTCATGGCGCTTAAAAAAAAGGAAAGGTTGTTCCACCTCGACCTAGTTGAGCGAGTTTATTTAGCGTCCAACATCAGCACTTTGTAAGCTATACATTTCCATTTCGACCGTGTGTCGCGATATGGTTTTAAATCTGTCGCAAGGGAAGCAACACAGCATGAAAGAAATTTGAAGGGAGAAATCTAGGGGGAAGCTTAAGGGATTCGAGGCTTACAGTGTCTCAGAGCAACAGAAGCACACACAACTCGCTTGTTTTACAACCGGTTAGGCTACCATACTTGATTCCCCTACGTGTTTCATAGAAAGTTCCGAATCAGAGCTAGATTTAATGACACATGAATGAAAACGAATGATTTAGTAACCTTCATGGGAAAGATTGAGTTGCAGTTATAAAAGCTTTTCTTGAATTTACACCTGCTAGTTAATAAATACTCTGTTGCTGTTTTTTTTTTTTTTTAATTCAAAATACCGCGATCGTCGTTAAAGGGGGGAAAAAGCGCACCCCGCCCATCCTTGCCTTTCCAACTTGTAAAAAAAGTTGAAGTTAGCCCCCTTTCCATCACAAAAACACCCTTTTTAGTTTCCCGGTTCCCACATTCTCCCCTCACATATTGATTGTATTTATAATGCATGCATTTTCCTTCCGCGCTAAACAGTTCTGCCAAGAAATGTCATAGAGTCGATAGCTATGTATGGTACAGCTGCAGGCAGTGAAACGTCTGTGATTACTGAATTTTGAGCGGGGAACGGATGACGAGAGCGCATTCTACAAAAGCGATTAAAAAAAAAAAGAAAGAAACCGAGCGCAATGACGTTTTAAACGGGAAAACACCTTCTATTCAGTCATTCGATTTGATGCGCTATCCTCGCTTATAACGTGAATCCCAAATTGTCGTATTTTTGTCTACTGCGGTCCATGCTATCTGTGTATCAGGCTACTATCAGATATATGTTGGACCATAGTACACTGTAAAGCAAATTGTCAGATTATTATACAATTGTCTGTTTTGAACTAAGCGCTGGGTTATTATTTATTCTTAGCACTACTATGGAACGGCTTAGCTTAATATTGTACAGATAGATTCCTGTTGATCATCTTGATGTCTCCCCTTCTCCAGTCTTCATCTTAAGTCACACTCGCTATTTATCTCTCTTCTTCCCCAGGTTCTCTCTCCCCGCCTCTCCTTTTCCCTCCAATTTTTTTGTTTTATTTTACTGAATGCGCCTCATTCACTCCTACCCTTTTTACTCTATGTTCTCTTTTAGTGTTCATACTTTCTTTTTTATACCTCCTTTGAAGACTGACTCTTCTTTCCCTGAACTCTTCTCTTTATCCTCTATAAATGTATTTCACCGCCTCCCATTCCTTGTGACCGATCGATACCTGTTTAAGGTAGGCCAGGCTGTGCTGCTATGTCCTTTACAATCGAAATATCTCGACAAGCTCTGGAACAGCATCTCTTCCTCTTCTCCCCCCTTCACAGCCTCTTGCACATCCCCACATTTAATGCTCTCTTCTATCTCTTCAGATAGGCACGTCTTGTGGAATCATTAAAACATATTTCTCCATCGCTATTTTTGTCCTCGTAGAGAGGGTTGGGAGACTAGATCAATATCTAAATTTAAGAATCTCCAACCGGAATCCTTGCTCCTATTGTGGATTCTCCGTGTATGAGACACGCATCCCGACAGTCTCTGTCCCTGTTCGTCGTGTTGTTAGCTGGGATAGATTTCCGTGGAATTTTAACGATTCTGTGCGGTGGACCCACCACCATGACTGTGTTTCTACTAAATCCGTGTATCAGTTTAGTCCTGGATCTATTAATATATCCGGTTGGTTTGTTCAGTGTATACAGTTCCATGCCTACGTGCACAGCCTAGTTTTACCGTGACACGAACTGTGGTTTTTACGTTTTATGTCTTATATTTAATAATTTATCAAAATCTATCAGCTCCCTCTGCACTATTTGCTGTGATCCCCTGCGAGGGTTTGATAGCTCTGAAATTGACACGGTGTGATGTCATAGTTCCGGAACCGGGCACGGGCGGGCTAGATGGGGAGAGATTTCTCTCAGGTCTGCTGGTCGTTGTTGTTATGACGCTTGTGACGCAATAGCCTGCTGAGATCGAACTGATTGATCACCGCTGCCGAGAGCTGGCGTAATGACAACACGGTGACAGATTCCAGGAGGCAGGTTTCCTTTCTGCAGTTCCAGCACTGGGGGAAAAAAAACTTGGAAACACTAGTGCAGAAATTTCAACGGTGTTTCGCTTCCGTCACATATACTGTGTGCATACAATTACATTCACTGACTTGTAAATCGTGCAGATTCTAGATTATTGTATATTTTATTTTTAAAAGGTTGTATTTTTTTCTGATGTCATAAGATCTAGGTTGTTAACTTATTGTTGACTCTCACCAAAATTGTAGATGTCGTGCATACTGGCTCATTTTGTGAAACGGGAAATTTCGGCTGTGATGTCTTTTTTCTAGTTTGCTCAACTTTTAAACAGAGAGCAATTAATTGCGCATGTCAATGGACCGAGTAACGCTCCTCAGAGACGGACATCCGGTAAGATTGATTCTTGTACCGTTTCTATTTAATTCGTGCTAAATTAAGTACATGTACAACCAAAACACTGCCTATATTTAAGCCCTCCAATGCTCCCGTTCTTGACCAAGCAACCCCCAATAAAAACGTGTTTGGCAAGAAATACGAAGTGCAGAAATTATCTCATTGCTAACCGTATGCCAATTTCTCCATAAAACATGTGCTAAGCTGTAACTTTGACCAGGTCGAGGCGTCCATGCGTCTAAGTTAAATGTAGCTTACCAGATTTATGGTACATGTGCCTACATCAAAGACCTTCTCGCGCGGCGCCAGAAAAACGGCATGCCTTCAAGATGGACAGCTACTGGACGTGTTTTTTGTTGTATATAATTATGTTCCTTTGGGTTTCTTGAAAAACTCTTTGGAGACAGGCTCTCATTTGAGATTCGAACCTGGGAACTCCTGCTTGTCACCCCAGAGCGTTAACCACAGAGCTACCGCTACTTCCTAACATGCTAGCGGAAGCGTACTGGTTACTCATACAGCATTACAGGACTCGCTTGCCATTCTCCATACCTGGGCATTAGAGCCGTAGGTAGCTTATTTGTCCAGCGATAGTGTAAACAAGCCGTGGGTTTGTGTGGCTCTCGCGTCGTGCGGTGGTGCTCACCAGTTAGACGTACACGGGTCTCGGCGCCGGGCGTCTCGCTCCTCCCCCAGACCCTAGCCCAGATCAATACAATTTACAAAGTAGTTATTAGATCTAGCTCTGTAAGTCTTTGATTTAATACTCTATAGTTTCCCCAAACAATTCCTGTAATACGGCGATGGAGAGACGAACTGAGATTCGAGCGTGTTAAGTTCAGAGCAACAAACGTATAGTCCACCAACGCTGTGGTTTCATACTGGCTTTAGTTAGCGCCATAAATCAGACTGCCCACTCTGTTTAATAAGGACTATCACTCTGATCAAAACATGGAAGAGAATCAATTAACTAATGCGTAGGCAAGGGCGAAATAAATAAACAAACACACCGGGTATTTTCTTTTATGGAACGTTATTTTTTACTTATTAAAACTTGTAAAAAGGAAGAGAAAAAAACCCAACTAAAAATACTTTATGTAAATGGTCGATATATTGACTGCTTTAAGTATAGTTTCAACATTCATATGCTTTTATTGAGTGCCTTAATAAGGAAACATCCTGAGGTATGCTGAACATTGCGAAATCTGTGATGGCAGAGCCTATAGACACAGTCTTCTCTAGCCATTGGTTTTGTAACAGCCCTGAGCATTTCTCGAAAGACTCATGCTTTCATCTTACATTTGTTTGGTCCTTTCACTCTACACTATCTATTAACATGAGAGCAATTGTGACATTGGCTACTTGAAATTTGCTTTTGAACTAAATTTAAAAAAAGGTATCATTTCCAGGTTAGGTTGTGATTTTATAAGCGTGATACTAATTGGGAACAAAAATAATATTTAATTGCAATTGGTACGATATTTGGTTAAAAAAATTTATCAAATATGCACAAGGCACTTAACATTCTTCTGATTCGATTGTTGAAGAGATAGGGTTAGGTATTGAATGCTATAACTCCTTTTTCCTTTTCATCGCTGCATTACAAAAAAAAAATTAATAAATAAACCACAAAACACACACACACACACACACACAAACAACAAAACAGCGGATAATGGATGGGAGTCACTGGCTTCTCTTTGCCAAAATAATTGCTTAGTCTTCGGCCTTGATTTTATATGGTGGCTCACCTCGACCTGTAGAAAACAATGCCAGATATTCAATGGTATGCCGCAGAGAGGGAGAGAGAGAGAGAGAGATAGAGAGAGAGGTGATAGTGGTGAAAAGTAGAGAGAGCTGGGAGATTGTGAAGGAGCGATAAAGAAAGATGTATGTACGTACGTGTGGGTGATCACTGAGTAATTCTGGATCGTGCATTATGTTTGGAACTATTAGGAACGGCAGAACTATAATAATAATAATATAATAATAATGATAATGATGATAATAATAATAATAATAATAATAATAATAATAATAATAATAATAATAATAATAATAATAATAATAACAATAGTAAAAAAAATGATAATACAACACAGATCACCCCAAGGCTCGCCCAGGCAAGCATGCGCTCATTTCAGCGATGAGATGTTTGTGTTGTGATAGCTGTTCATGGACATCCTTTCCCCATTCCACTCTCGCTGGTACATAGAGCAGGCACTAAACCTGTCCAAACTGTCTTGGATTGATGTGGCACTCGACACAGTCATGTGCTCTGGCGCTGTCCTATGTTTTACATTCTCTCTCCGACAGCTCTTGCCCTTCTCTCTCTCTCCCTTTCTCTCTTCTTTCTCTCTCTCTCTCTCTTCTTCCCCCTCTCTCTTCTCCTCTCTCTCTCTCTCTCTCTCTCTCTCTCTCTCTCTCTCTCTCTCTCTCTCTCTCTCTCTCTCTCTCTCTCTCTAGCCTCTCTCTCTACTTCTCCTCCTATAATAATAATAATAATAATAATAATAACTAATAATAATAATAATAATAATCTCTCTCTCTCTCTCTCTCCCTTTCTCTGTGTATCTTTCTCCCTCTCTATCTGTAATTTTACACCTCTCTTTGTCTCAATCGCACTCTCACACTGATTTTTTTCTTCATCTGTCTATAGATCTACTTTTTCCGATCTAACTTCCTTTCTTCAACCACTTCTGCCCTTTCCGAATCCTTTCCCTTTACATCGCTTAGTTATCAAAAAATGTAATGTTTTCTATAATCATGCATATTAGACTATACCAGAAATGTGCTGCATAAGCTAAAAATAAATTCATGCGTGCAGTATGAACATGCAGAAACTACACTCGAAAAACATGTTGAGTATTTGCGTGGAAATATTTGCATCGCTATTATCAACTTCTATCTTTGTACTTTTTGCAGAAATAAAACCAGTGCAATCCAGATGCGTGCTGCATTGCAACGGCTGTTAAAATAATTATGATTAACAAACAATAATAAGCTAAGAGCGCAATTCGGGGAAAAAAAGCCGAATCATTCAGTCATTGAAACAAACTTAATGTCTCTTGTTTTGAAATATTTATTTCCTAGAACTCGCTCAGTGTTGTAGCCTACTTCTTTCAATACATAAACTTGTCTTCTGTGGTCGTTCCCGCTTTTGGTGTGACCGACATTATTTTCTACCCTAAACCTGTCAACCTGTAGGCCAGGCAAAAACAACACCGCTCAGCAACGATTCGATGATTGGATGGTTTGAGGGATACCATCCCACTTTCCAGAAACGGAAAATTACTAAAGAGGCAAAAACGTGTAGTAATATTCCTACAAATACGTTACTGTCGCGTAGATGGGTAGATATGTATTTATCTTGATGTTGACGCAATAAATAACATACCCAAAACATCGGTCTTTCCAACTATTACAGTTTGTGTGTTTAAGAAAAAAAAATCACAGTATTTTCTTCAAACTTGAAAGGTCAAACTGTTGTTAATTCCTAAGCGTTTCCTTCCGATTTTCGCAATATTTTTCACACTTCTCCCTTTCTCTCTCACTCTCTCTCTCTCTCTCTCTCTCTCTCTCTCTCTCTTTCTCTCTTTCTTCCTCTTTCTTCACCTCTCATGCTATCAGATTTCTTTTCTTGCGAAAGACAAGCCTTGCTGTTAAAGCAAGATATTAACAGGTGCCCTTAGTTCACTGCATCACCCAGATAATATAACTATCCAAACTTTATGATCCCTCGTTAAGAGTTATAGTTTTCGTTATAAACCTTGTTTGTTACCACCATGAAGATGCTCCACACTATCTTCCGACTGCTACAGTCAAGTACACTTGGAGCAGTTGATAAGTTGCAACTTCCTGAAAATGAGACGTTTTTCAAGTGTTTCGTTTGCCGAGAAATTGGTCACAGTGCACAACTTGGAGTTTGCCCTGCCCTTGTTGTACTGTAACAGCTTAGCATCTTAACGATGTCAAACTTATCTATGAAAACCTTAAGAATGAATCACTCTTGTTGGCGCGCACTTATGATTTAATAGAGCCTGTTTGCGTTACATTCTGCCACAGTTAACATTTCGCAGTAGGTTAATCAGGTCGCATAACAATTTGTCTTTAGAATTTTCCGCAACAGGAATGTTTCTTATCATTTTCTGTTGTGTAAAAATTTCCCTTCGATTTTCAAAGCTCTTATAAATTCTTCCCCCGCCCCGTAAATCTGAGGCACCGATATAATTAAGCTCACGTCATACTGTTTTTGTATTACATTGTATTTAAACCCCATCTCTCTCTCTCTCTCTCTCTCTCTCTCTCTCTCTCTCTCTCTCTTTTACATTCTCTCTTATTTCATTATTGTATTGCTTTCTCAAGCCTCCTGCCACCAATACATCTTAGTTTTGTCCCTTTATTTCCATGAGCTGACCTTTGCCTAGCGTGAACTTCAATGTATTGTCTGTGCATGTGGGCACTCTCACTTTATCCCTTATCTCACCCACTCCTCCATAACTCACATCGCTGGATTAATAACTGTAAACAACAGCGGCTGCTGCCTCCTGTCAAAGGTAACAAATGTTTCCAGGGACCGTGGCGTGATACATCTTCGTTTGTGTTTACGCTTCCTGCGCTTCTGCCCGGCTTTCGGGAACGGACTGGGATGTAAATATATTTAGATTATCTGTGAGTCTCTTCGCACCGCCTTGCAGCGTCTCAATGCCTTCATGTCACGGGTGAGCGCTAAGTGTGCAACGCTGCAGCTCACTTCTTTGTTGAGTAATATATATAGACATAGAGAGAGTGGGGGTAGTGATAGAGAAATAGGAAGATGAGAGATAGATAGATAGATCGATAGACAGAGAGTGGGTATGTTGTGGGCCTACATACAGGTGCACCGGCGGCAATTTCAGGACAGTTTGTTGAATTTTTTTTTTTTCCTATATCGTTTAAATTTAGTGCTAAAACTCCACAGGCCATCCCTTAACATTAATGTTTATCAGTGTTTATCATTGTTTCGACCCTTAAGGCTTAGCATGTCTTATAAAGATAACATCCTTCTAATTTTAGCTGAAGTTTGAACTGCTTTCATTAAACACTCTTGAATTATTGGTATACTTGTTCGGAGTTTCACTGCTCTACCAGGTAGACCTTTTTGCAACAGACTGGCTTACAACAAAGGGCTTGAGTTGCACCATTAGCACTCTCTGCACCTTCACGTTCACCCTTCTATACCAGTGTTCTCAACCATTGCGGCGGAGGTGGTGCTAGCGTTGTTTGCACCAACCAAGTCGTTCCATAAATCACTTGTGTTTACCTGTGGTCCACTTTATCATACCCGCAGAGGGCAACAGTGTGACTTGGTGTGAAGAATGTGAAAATTCAGCAGGCCAGGCTAATTACATGATTGTTGTTGTTGTTGTTATTATTATTATTATTATTATTATTATTATTATTATTATTATTATTATTATTATTATCATCATTATCATTATTATTATTATTATTATTATTATTATTATTATTATTATTATTATTATTATTGTTGTTGTTGTTGTTGTTGTTGTTGTTTTTATTATTATGAGTAAAACTACTCCTGCTCTGTCTTCTCTTTATAGTCTATTATCTTTGCCGATACATAAACTACACAGACAATGGCACTGAGGCACACGACGTGGTCCTTCCAAGCTTACTATTTATGTTCTAACTACTTTGTATGCAAAAGCTTATTCAACGGTTCGCTTTATTACTCAATGGTAGTACATGTAGTAGCGTTGGTTTTCCTTTGATCGCACCTTGACTGCATTCTGCCTGACCATGGGTTACTAGTGGGCTCTGATTTATGTACTATAGCGTGTATTCTTAGACTATACATTATGTCTGTACCGTTTGCACTGGACGCATAATCATTTTTTTCTGATCAAAGACTTCCGTTATGTCTCTCCTTTTGTCCCTTTTAATTCTTCTCATCTGTCCGGTTTCTGCCTCCCAGCTGTAGAGAACACTTGTACCAGATTTATCTAGGTGACTGTATATATTTAGCACATTTATTACAGCGCCATCGACACTTCTATTTCTTTTATATGCATACTGGTTCGGATCCAAAAACTTATAAACTAGTTTATTTAAATGGAAAATCACACACTTCTCAAACACTTTAATGACACAAGATGTAAGTGCGACAGGACGCAGGCCATTCATACGTAAGACGTGGGAGTTCGTAGGGACGGGGACAATACATGGAACTTTCCATATTCTTGGTACAGTGCATTGCTCTAAATGACATGTTAAAAACTTCACAAAATTCATTTACATCATAAACTTGCTGTGCACTATCTTTTTAAACTCGTGATTGAACTAAAGCCTCGAGGCTTTTCCAAGTGGGATTGTTTTAATATTTTAATTATCCTCTTGGATTTCTATGTGTTTCCTGACATTTTCCATGTACACATGTCTTTATTGACTAAAATCATTACAATCAAATATTGGATAGAAAGAATTTAGTTCAATCACAAATATTTCGTCTCCATCCATACAATTGTTTCCTTTCATCTTCCATCCACCCATCAGATTCATTCCATCTGAGCCGCAATGATTGCTTTAAGTTGTGTTTGCACCTCTTTTAACTTTTCTTTGCTTTGATCTTTAAAAGCTATTTTTTTTTGTTCATAACACAATTTACTTCCGTTCTCACAAAAGGTTTGTTATTGGGGTATATTTGTATAGTTTCCGTCGGTACAATAGAATTTACACCAAAGTTGATGTAGGATTAGTCTCTGTCAGCTCATGAATATCGTCTGCGCCGTTACCCTCCTTACACTGGAGTGAAGTGCGTAAGGTTTTCCGACCCCACACCTCCAGCGACCAGGCCAACATGAGTTTCCTTACACTGGAGTGAAGTGCGTAAGGTTTTCCGACCCCACACCTCCAGCGACCAGGCCAACATTTGTTTTTGTTTTTTGGTTGTTGTTTTTTTGTTGTTTTTTTTGTTGTTTTTTTTTTACTGTGGGTTCTTTTTGTTGCTTGTTCTATCTTAGTGTAGCCTTTTGCTTTCTCTGTTCCTTATATTCCTCTGTTGTTATGCTCGATGTAAAATGCTGCCCTTTTTCATCTCTCTCTCTCTCTCTGTCTCTCTCTTCTATTTTTTTTAATTTATTAATTTGTCTGGAGTCAGCTGTCTGTACCCGAGTGTATTCTGTTGAAACCGATCTCGAAAATATTGTAGAGTGACCAAACTGGCCGCATACAATCTGTCTAACCCTCTCCCCTTTATAAGCCATCATCATCATCGCAATTGAATCCCAAGAACGAACTTTGCCGCAATCGGATAATTCGATCTCTAAACAAATCAACGTTACCACTGTGTTTATTGTTTAGCCAGCGGTCTCCCCAGACGGGTTTCAGCTTCACAAGACATAAACTCCATCATCCTTCCATCCTTACATTGCAGCGATCCACATGCCGACAACGGCTAACATAAACACGCCCCTGAGACATCAGGTTTCTCAACGCTCATTGGCTCTGGTAAAGATTCCCTCACTTGTCGTCTCCGTTTTCGCTATGGGCCCGATATCGCAAGGTCTGTCTTATCAACACAGACCCTGGTCGACTGGGCTAGACGGGCCGCCATAATTAGACTGCGCACAGTGCACCCCAGGGCTCTCCGACTTCTGGTGGAGTGCGAGCCCCATTCTGATGAGGGTCCTCTGGTGCCCGGGTATGTAAAGTCTTAACGGCTCTGTCCCTGGGGCAGGGTAGATCCCGGGTCAGTGCTGGTTAGACCGCTAGCGCTCGGCCTGTCTTCTCAAATTGTTAAAACTCGTCTGGAGCTGGACACACAATTCAGCAAAGCTGCGTTGACTTATCCTCGCAACAACAAAAAACAAAACAAAAAACAAAACAAAACAAAAAGCTCGTTATATAGGGTGGAGGGGGGGTGCATTATGAAGAATCATAATTGGAGGATGCAACACTACAATGATTCTTAACTTATGAGGAGAGAGAATAAGAAGGATGCTAGGATCTAGATGGCATGGAGATTTGTGAAGGTCATAAGTGTTTCAAAATTTACCTCTTCATTTTAATGATAAAAGGTGTAGTTATAGTTATATTGCATCTTATAACTAGATATAATTCAATTAATCTTTTTTGTTATCTCCTTTGCCTGTGCAATCAATCTGAACACTTTAAATACTAGAATAGATGTTGGTATTTAATTTCCTAGGATGCAATTTGTACAGATATAAAACTATCATTATTATCGTTTAAAATATTAGGGTGTGCTTTGTCTCGCTCTCTTTCGTGTGTGTGTGTGTGTGTTTCTCAATCCATCTCTTTCCCTCTTTTGCCTCTTCATGTCTCTCTCTCTCTCTCTCTCTCTCTCTCTCTCTCTCTCTCTCTCTCTCTCTCTCTCTCTCTCTCTCTCTCCTTTTTTCCCTGTCAGTGCATATATCATTCTTGAGTCCAGACTGCAGCAGGGTATTATTAATATGAGTCGGCTGCCCACTAATACTTACCTGCGTTTGTTTGATGTAATCAGGAGCCAGGGTGGCTATCCTTGCCTGTTTGATGTTGTCTGTAGTCTGTTTATACCTGGACAAGCGCCAGTTCTTCGTGACCGGGACCTCTTGCGCCGCTCGACTCTCTAGTTAGCTGGGTGCGTTGGAGGTTACCTGGGGTATTGGGCACCCAACCTGACG
This sequence comes from Elysia chlorotica, assembly GCA_003991915.1. Lineage (NCBI taxonomy): Eukaryota > Metazoa > Mollusca > Gastropoda > Plakobranchidae > Elysia > Elysia chlorotica. The sequence continues at coordinate 532,282 of RQTK01000100.1, forward strand.
CAAGGATGCTCTGCATGTCTTATCTTGTCCAGGTTGCGCTTCAGAATGCAGGAAATATAATGTATATGAGGGAAGCGCAGTAAGCCTAACGTGCCAGTGCCATAATTATGATTAAGTACTTATTGAAATTTGGATGGAGTCGGGTGAAAATGCGCTAGGATTTTGAAATATTAAGTATACATGATTCATGGTTTCACCAAGGGTAGTTTTAGAATTTTCCATACCTTAGCTCCCATTCATCCCATTTCAATTCCTTCTCCTCCCATGCCTCCTTCCTCGTCCCCTTCCTCATCTTATATATCTTTCACTATCCCATAAAAATTACTTAGAAATTTAGAAGAAAAAAAACCTCCGTTTAAAATAATCTTGTGTAATAATTAAGATTCACTTATTGATGCAGTCTTCAATCAAATCCATATCTCGACAGCCATTAACATTTTATGAGGAAACATACAAGGAAACTAACCAAAGGCTTTGAAAAAAATATTTCACGTTTCAACTGTATCAAGTTTCATTCTTTATGCCGATCTATAGCCATTCTCAATTCTGCATGTAAAATTGAACGGGTTGAAAATTGTCCCCATGTGCCGTTTTGCATCCTGAATAAATAAAAAATAATAAGCTGCTTTATTGCTCCCCTGTAACGTCAATTCTACCCCTGAGGAGAAAACCAAAACAAAACCTAAAATGCATGTCGATACTCCTAGAGCGATTCCCTGTTTTATATTATTATAAACCCGTTATATTTCATTTTTAGCCCGTTTTCGCCCTCCTGATCTCCCAACCAGGAAATTAAAACCCTAATGAAGTTGTTCAAACTTCTGAGATGAGGCGGCTAGCCTGAGACTACTTTTTTTTTTAAATACAGAACATTTTCAAGCTTAACCCCATACACTTCAATTGCAAGGATACTACCGCCATGAGCACCACGTGATGAGGCAGGTAGGCGTTCACCAGGGAGCTAGACTTCCGGACCGCTGGCCAATCATATCGGTGTATGTGAGCATACTTCCGGTTAAGGAGGCATAAATGCTACATAGCAACAGCCCTGCCACTAAGATGTTTCATTTGATCTTTGACATGAGTCATTGTAACAAGTGAAAGAAAGAGTCAACGCAGACAATAAAGGAATAAAGACAACTACATTGATTTTAACCCTTTGGATCAACCTGATCAGATCTGTGTTTGCATTCGCTCATTGCAAGAAAAAACGTGTATTTGCTATTCATGTAATTTAATTGAGACCTACTGTAAAAAAGTTATGATTGCTTTGTCGTTTTACAATTATTTTACTTAACTTTGAACTGTATCCTACATTAAATGAACTCACTAAACCCTTTACTGTAAATGCCCTCAATGAAACATATCATCGTCACGTGATAAAGAAAACGTGCATCATTATCCGCTGATTTTTTTTTCTAACAAAGACGGCAACTGTATTTGCTATATTATTTGCTAGAGCATTTATTTCAATTAGAAAATACCGGTTGGCCAAAGAATGACGTCAGCAAAAAGTCAAGGTCTATATATTGTTACCAATCGATCATGCTAGTCTATTTCTGAATCTATAACATTATTAGTAGGGCCATTTTGTAGTGGCAAAGCCTTGTGCAATAAGCAGTATACATGTAGTTATGTGACCGCACTGCCGGCCTTGTCCGCTTGCAAGCTCAAACTCATTGTCAACAAATAATGCGGAAAAACAGCAATTATGTCGTTTGTGAAGAAGCCGGTGTAGCACGCCACACGGACTCATCGACTAACGATACTCAGAGTCCACCTGGCGGCCGCCAGACAGACTCAGAGAGTATCTGTGGCGGCCGCCAGAAACACTCTATCTACGCGAAAAAGACTCTAATTTTTCTGTATATCTAGCGGGGGCGTGGCGCAGGGTTGCCAGTTTGGCTCTTTCGAGGCCAAATTCCCAAAAATTGGCTCTTGGCTCCAAAAAATATATTTGGGGGATTGGGGATTTTTTTTGGGGATTTCTTGCTCTTAGCAATTTAAGATCTAGTTTTGTTAGATCAAGACAAAAAAGCAATCTAAAACTCAACAAAATGTTCGTTTCTTTTCTTTTTAAGGGAATCACAGCCTTGGCCTACTAGGCATACTAGCTCAATGCCTAGGATAACCTGCAGGCCTAGCTTAGTAAAAGACTAGGTCTGACTTCTTGGGCAAGTGGTTCCAGTTTTTAATGTTTTCATTTCTGAATTTTACCAAACCCATGTAAGCTTTACTGACGTTGAAGCCACGCGCCATTCTTTGCTTTGTGTTTCAAAAAGATGTGACTGTGTTGTTTAGTTTACTAGATCTATATGTAGTTTACTGGGCTATACAGTGTGGACTGCTATATATTTTTCATCTGTTCGGCTTTTTGCATTAACATTTTTAAATCTATCTGGATCTAGATCTTGTGTCAATATTGAGCGTTGTGGTCTAACTCTAATCTAGATCTATTTTTCGTCTTTTTCTTCCGTGTGGACTGGTGTTCTCATTGTTGAGTATTTCACTAATGCGCATTTTAAAAATCGATCCAGCCAGTGTCCCAGGGAATTGAAAATTTATGATACAACAAAAAGGGGGGGGGGGTCATTTTATTAAAAAGGCATGAGCTCAACTCCAACTGGCAAGCAAGTGTTCTCGGGATTTGGATGTCACGCCAGCCATGATTGCTCTTCATTCCCCGTGGAACCTTTATGGTGCTCCTTTGATGAGTAAACCTAGTATAGCTACGTCTTTGTCCCCAACGTGTGAACCTACCCATTGGGAACAGGAGCAAGAGAGGGAAGCTGACGAAGCTGTGCTTCAATACCTGCTTTTAAAGCCCAGAGGATCGCATAAATCTTGTACATAGTCGTTCTTTTCTGTTAGTTATATTTTAGTCAAAGAATTACAACAAAAATCATCATGTTTATTTCTGTGTGCAGCACCACAAAGAGATTATATTGAAAGAAATAAACAGCAATATGCAGAGTATTGGATGTAAAAGCAAGCCATACTTCGTAAACCACTTTACATGTGAGTGATCCTGTATGCTTACATTTTCTCGTCGCAAAGGCTAGACTTAGATCATTGTGCTACCTTAATTTTTTGTGAGTTTGTAGACCAGATGTTATATAACTCCATGGTTTTCACATCTAATTATGCACCTTTAAAGAAAGGTTAATTAAAGCAGTATAATAGTAACAGTAGTAAACATGATGACTGTATATAATAATTTGGCCCCTAAACTCTGGTCTCTGGGGATTTTTGAAATTGAATTTGGCCCGAAGCTGAAAATGTATCTGGTAACCCGCGTGGGTGACTGAATGCTAGATCTAAGTAAACAAAATTTTGGCGGAGTTGAGCTTTTCACGCATTCTGGATCGTCTAAATTGAGTTTCTTTTAGTTCCGATGCATAATTATGTCCGTGAAAGCTTAAAACGTATGCACAACTTTAAAAAAAGATGTTCTGTTATACATTTTCAGTTCTCTGGCTCAACAAAAAAGTCAAGAGTCGGTTTCGCGTAGATAGAGTGTTCCTGGCGGCCGCCACAGATACCCGAGAGTGCTTTTGGCGGCCGCCAGAGAGACTCCTGAGTTTGGCTGGCGGCCGCCAGGCGAACTCTGAGTAGCCCTGGCGGGCTGGTCAGGGTGGCGTGCTACACCGGCCCTCCTCGTGTGAATTATTAGTAGGGCCATTTTGTAGTGGCAAAGCCTTGTGCAATAAGCAGTATACATGTAGTTATGTGACCGCACTGCCGGCCTTGTCCGCTTGCAAGCTCAAACTGCTTTGGCAAGTTACATCTTTGGCCGCAGTGAGCCATTCTGGCACGGTGAGTGGCTCGGCTAGCCGCGCCGAGTCAGTTTTTGTTTTCCTTTTGTTCCCGGCTGTGCAGCTCTGGTGCCGAGTATGGCACTTTGGCGTGCAATTGTAAAAAAGCGCGTGTGAAAATGTTTCGGTTGCAGTAGACCGATGTCATAGCTTGCGCGTCGGCACTGGTTTCAGGGAAAACTCAAGATCAAGTGAATGATAAAAAATATATCTGCTCCATCTTATAAAGTAGCGCAGAATAGTTATTGTGATGGCATGTGGAAGGATCTGTGATTAGTCCCAATTGTTTTTTCGTTGTTTTTTTCATTCGTTCGATTGTGGATTGTGTGCATATTGTCTGATCTTAATCAGCTTTTACCTTGTTCAGGGATGTGTAGGCCATAGATATTGTAATGTTTTATTTGATATTTAGTTTAAAAAAACAAAACAAAAAAACTAATGTATATAATTTTAAAAATGGATTTATTCATATAATATGTAGATAGCAATTAGGGGATATTAAATCCATACTTGTGATAATTATGCACTGTAGCTTATTAAAATTGAAAAATAATATATCTATGAGGGTTGCTATAGGGAAGGCTTGATTTTACAAGGGATTTAAAATGTCTGAACTGTATTTTACATAATACATTGGAAACTTTATGCAACTAAAACAATGTGTTAGGGGCATTCGCTGTATAATAAGATCATTTTAACAGTTATAATATATCATGTCCTCTGAACCGCTTACATTACTGTCGTCTTGTGAACGGATGGGTTGATTCTTATTAAAAAGAGGAATGATCATCCTTTGCTAAGGAATTATTTTATACTGTGGATTCTCTTATCAATCTCGTACGCAGTGCTGTTCACAACCTCTCTCACTCTGTGGATTCTCTTATCAATCTCGTACGCAGTGCTGTTCACAACCTCTCTCACTCACTCTCTCTCTCTCTCTCTCTCTCTCTCTCTCTCTCTCTCTCTCTCTCTCTCTCTCTCTCTCTCTCTCTCTATGATCTCTTCCTCTCTATCTCTCTATTTTTCTCTACCTCTCCCTTCTCTATTCGCCCTTGTTATTCTCCAGCGCTCAGTCTCTATTTCCTATCGATTTATGGTTGTCCCTTTTTCCTGTCTCGTTCTCCTCTTTGATTCCCCTCATATTCTCGTTAAAGAGCTGGCGAGTGTGGAGGCTTTCACCAATAATAGCAGACTGAGTGCTCCGTGGATTTTTATTAGAGAGCATTAGCGATGTCAGACCTACTCGTCTTGTTAATGACAGAGTTGCTAGCCCTGGTCTCCTCTCACAACACGGGAAGACTGCAATCAGATAGTAGTTAAACGTGTGCGCGAGTAGCGGCCCCTGAAACTGACCAGACTAATGCCTGTTATTGGACGCCGTTGTTGCTGTGCCCCCGATCCGATCAGCTGGGCCAATCAGCTAACGAACCGACCATGATCGACTTACCGAGGTACTCCCACTTGTCGGAATGTTCATCCCGTCCTAGAGTGATATGATAGTAATAATTCTTAATAAATACCGTCGCCGATGCTCGTGTTCGGTCAACCTGTTCAAGGCATGAGGTGGATTTGATAGCTGGACGGTGCCGAAGTCTTGGAGGACCGGAGCATAGTTCCACGTCGTGTTTCAAAGGTCATGGTAATTGAGCCAGCCTGTGACAGTTAATTGTGGTTACAGGAATTGATAAAAAAAATGTTTTTTCTTCATGAAAGTGAATTGTAATTATTAATAAGACATTACTAAAACTTGGTTTTCTATCTATGTGATATGTACCATCAGATTAAGTGAGCTCTACTAGAGCCAAACTGATATCTTTATGTAGCATTTAGCAACAATAAACAATTTTCAAACACGTAAACATCTATGTTGCTCTGTAACAATGTACACAGCGTTTCTAGACCGACTAGCAGTAGCTGTGAGGACGCTGAGCGAGCGAGTAGAGATAGAGAAAGAGAGAGCAGAGACAGATCGTTTGAGCCCAGTGCGACCATGACATTGTTTTTCCTGTTTACTGCTTCAATTTCATGAGATTCTGGAAAAGCTGGATATCCAGAATAGATCTCTGAGGACATGGGACTGAAATTGTTTCCCTGTGAAGACATCATGCTCTGCACGCCAGAAACAAATGTGAGTTGCCCCGTTGCGTCCGTTTGGCATCCTTTCACTCACAATAAGTCGAATTTCTAGAAACATTAGCCCGCGTTGTTGTGACAGTTGTAAGAAAAAAAAGAAAGAAAACAAGTATTACTTAGTAACAAACAACAACAAAACAACTATCAAGGCCCTGAAGTGTGAAAATACTTCTTTACAAATGCCCCATATCTCCCCTTCCCTCTTTGTTTAAATATTACACGGTATCATGCCCGAGGAAATGTCCTCAGTTTGTATTGATTTTATAGTTAAAAACATTTTTTAATTTTTGAATGCTATTGGCATTCCTTTTGGTCTCAATCGAATTTTATAAAGTAATGTGAATGTTGTATAGAAATCCTTCCAGCGGAAATATCGAGCGCAGCTTGGATCAACAGGTCCAAAAATAGAGTCCCTTGGGGGCGAGTGCTAATTGCTAAAGATACGGAGGCAAGCCATGTAAAAGGCCTTTGTCCCTGTCTCCCCCAGCAAAATAATGTGGTAATGCCTGTATTGGCATCGCTCTTGTCTTAGATCGATTGGGCCGGCAAGGTTTCTTCTATCTCTTTGTGTTTGTTTTATACACCCGCTGGCGGATAGTTTTTGATACCTGCTTTAATTACCGGTACATGTATAGGTAAGGTGGTCCTACACCGTGCCTAATAGTTTTCACATTCTGATATTTGTCATGTTTAGGTGTCTTTTCATCTGTATGCATCTCCGTTTCTCCGACTGTTTGTCTTCCTGCATCTCCGTCTCTCTGACTGTTTGTCTGCCAGCCTCTTGTTTCTCTGACTGCTCCTCTATTTGCTTCTCCGTTTCCTGGGCTCCTTCTCTCTTCGCTTTTCCGTTTCTCTGCCTGCAGTCTGTTTGCCTCTGTGTGTGTGTGTGTGTGTTTATCTCAATATCAGTGAATTTTTTTTTATTCCATGTGAGGCAACAAGTAATCTATACGCCCAACACTCTCTCTCTCTCTCTCTCTCTCTCTCTCTCTCTCTCTCTCTCTCTCTGTCTGTCTCTCTCTCTCTCTCTCTCTCTCTCTCTCTCTCTCTCTCTCTCTCTCTATCTCTCTGGAGCGCGCGCTCTTATTTGTCTAATTAACATTATAACGAGCACAGATTGTAACAATCCATGGCGTGAATTATCACCGCAACACACATACGCATATTCTCCCTTCTCTCCCCTATAATTTTGCTTGCGGTCTTTCTGATGTGAGAACATCCATTTCCCCAGCCCTGATTATAGTGCTTGTAGTAATTCTAGAGAGTGGTCGGTGGTCAGTGACCATTCTTCACGCCACTCCACCCTCACGCCTTTGGGGAGAAGACATTTAGCTCTGCTCATTATCCTAGTTATCTCCCTCGATTTATAGACTTATCCCTTCAATTTCTTTATGTTCACCATTTCTATAATATTTATTTCTTTTCTTCCCAAATGTTCCATGTAGATCTCTGGTCTCGTCTTCGTCCTCTCTCTCTCTCTCTCTCTCTCTCTCTCTCTCTCTCTCTCTCTCTCTCTCTCTCTCTCTCACGCTTGTGGACATTTAAATACATTCCTGAAATGACATTCTTCTTCAAATATATTTATTATTAGATGTGGACCTTTGCTACCTAGTTTCGGGTTGTATTTTATAGCCGCCTGACGAGTGTATCTTGTCTGAGCTGTCCAGAGTTCACCCGGGCTCCCATTACCAGGAGTCTCCCGCGTGTGACCTGGCAGGGCTGTATGTGTGAGGGAGACCAGAGGCCAGTGTTGTGAACGTGCCGGCTCACCATCGGGAGCAGCGCGCGTCCAGTATTTAACGAGATCGATCCTAGTGCGGCCAGTGAAGGGGGCAGTGTGGGGCAGTGTCGTGGTCTCCCCCTGGTGCTCCCTCCGACCTAGTAGCCGACCTGGTGGTCTGGTACTGCGCGACCCCAGGGTTACCTGCGGCCAGGGGTGCAGCGGAGATATGAGCGGAGATATGAGGGAGGGGACATGGGAGAGAGAGAGAGAGAGAGAGAGAGAGAGAGAGAGAGAGAGAGAGAGAGAGAGAGAGAGAGAGAGAGAGAGTCATATATATGCGTTTTTCAGGTGCTTGCATTGACAATATTATTTAGAATGACTAATTTTCAAAGACAATATTATTTTATTCGTTCGATTTATTAGCCTTTAAGTTTTACAGTTTTAGACTTAGGAAGTGATTGGACTGATTTGGGATAGATCTATAAAGTGTTCACAGTTATCATGCTAAAAGATGCGCACGGTGCCATTACAAAGTGGCGGGAAAATCCACTTAATGAAACTGCAGTTGGCCAGCGGGTGAAACATCAATTCCTTGAAAAGTCAGACAGGATTTAAATTTAGAGCTAGCCTAGACCCAGACATGCTATGGAAAAGCAGTCTGCTGTGGATTTTTTTCTTCTTATTAAAAGTGAAACTTCAGGGCTGCGATTCTATAGACTAGACTTTTTATAGAGATCAGAAATCCAGATCTAGATCTAGATCTGAATCTGGAATCAACACCCAATCTAGATATAAAATGTCTTTGTAATATGGTCTAGTAACTGTTCTAGGTCTAGGTTCTAGCGTGGAAGTTCTGAAGATGTAAAAATTGACTAATTGAGATTGATATCTCGATTTTGATTGTCTGCAGCGTAGATCTAGATCTAGCCCTAATGCTTGATTCTACATAATTATCTGGGCCTAGATATAGCTCTAACTTTAGATATGTCTAGATTTATACTTACAATAATCTATATTAAATTTACGATTTAATCTAGATCTAGATTTTAATTTAGATCTGGATTTTATAAGTGTCTGAATGTTCACTCATACCGCCTGGGTTCTAGATTCTATATCAAAATAATGACCTGACCTAGATATTGTATTTTTGTGAGGAAACATAAAGCAGACCAATGAGGGACTAGATATGGTTTTATCGCCAGTTTTATCGCCTAAGTCTAGATCCAGACCGAAACATCCTCGAAGCAGGACCTCGAGTGTAGAGAGAAACCCTTATCTCGCAGCAATACTAAATCTATGGGTAAAAAGCGTAGATCTCGGCGGCCATGACTATGAGCAGTTTGATGACATTGAAAGTGAATCTTCGCGCCACGGCCGCCCCTTTGATGGGCACGTTAGAGCGAGCGAGAACGCTAGAGATAGATCTAGGTCTAGGTCTAGGTCTCGGACTAGGTGGTTGTCTGCAGTGGGCGGTTATCTCCCTGTTGCTCCAGAGGTCATGGAGGAGTTGGAGCAGGTTAGGACTTTCTGGAGGCTGCTACAAAATCACATTTAGTTTTTTGTTTGGCGAACTATCAGTGATTATCAGAAAATTATATTCCTCACTATATTTAGTAACAAGCAAACAAAAACAATAAACAACAAAATAATATTTTAAAAAAACGACGCAAAAAATAAAACCAACGACGTGGCTCATTTTTCAAAACTCCTCTTCATAGTCATAAATCTAATTTTGAATTGTTTGGTTTATTGTATCCGAAACTTCTTATGCATTTCGCCAGTTTGTGGGAAAACTAATCACTCAAAATAATCAACTCAGAAACCAAACACACAAAACTCGTTTGGTGTACAGAAAACGTCATATTTAGAAGTTTAGGCATGGAATTTCATCGTTATGTTGTATTTCGTTCAACTTAGATGTTGAAATTGAATCTAAAGTAGAGACTGATCGTCCCCAGCGTCTGTTTGTGGGCGACAGTGCGGCAGAGACCGCCGTGGCGATCCACAGAGGGGGGTCAGTGCCAGTGGACGCACTGGGAGGGGAGCACAGGGGTAGACCGAGAGCTGTCTCGCTGGACCGTGGGGACACTGACCTCACCTCAGGGAAGCTGCTCGAACTCTCGGTGGGCGGACCAACAGTTGTTGTTTCCAGTTAGGAGTTCAAGTTCAGGTTTCTTTGACCTCTTAGGTTTAAAAAGGCTTTTGTCCATGGCCAAATCGGTTCATAAATTAGTGTTGACTTTGCATTACCCGTTTGGCTTTGATGGTGTTTGACTCTTTTTCTCTTTTTCTTGCTTGTCTGTCTTTTTTTTAATAACTGTAGATGCCAATGGATCGAAGTTACTGGCCCCCTCACCACTCTACTGTGACTGTAAGACGTAAAATAATTTATAATTATAAACAAATAGAAAAAAAAACAAAAAAAAACATGTTAGACTCTTGCCGTAAAGAATAGATCTCGACAGTCGACATTGTGTATTGCAAAATTGTGTTTGTTCCACTTGACCGTTTCCTTTGATATATTACGTTATTAGTTGATTTACGCTTCTGCTTTTGTTTTGTTTTTGTTTTTGTTTATGGTGATAATTTCAAGCTAACAAAAACAAAAAGAAGTTGAACCGATGTGCTCTGGTTGCGAAGCTGAATCATTGACATTATTATTTATACGTGTTAATATTGCTCTTGTTTTTTTTTTTACGCTGATTCAAAACATGAACGGGCACATACTTAGTTCTTACCTTAAACCCCCATGCCAATCACCATTCCTTTGCCTGAGACTTTGTATTAATTACTTTTGCTGTCACTTTGCGAAACTTTAAATTGGTGTTACGTTATCTTCTGTTTCCTAATCTCTTTAATCATGAGCCGGAGCTTTTTGTGTGTAATTATAACAACGTATACCTTCCCTAAAGCTTGATGCATATAATTTTACACAAAACGTCCTTATTATGCAGCATCAGGGATGCGTGTAGCTCAGAAGGTATTGATCTTGATTTATTACCAATTCATCATTGGTTCATTGCATATCAGTCTCTTTCTACAAATTTATGAAAATTTAAAGTAACAACAGGAAATTGTATTGTTTTGAGACAGCATATTTAAAGTCATACTGTTTTCCTTGCATACCAACAATTTCAAAGGCCGTGTAAGTCTGAAGTAACTCTAACCATGTTTGTGTCGTTTGTGCATGTGAGACAAAACTGTTGTCAATGGACTACAAGAACTGTTAATCCCCTGTAACTCTAACTCTAACCATGCGTGTGTTGTTTGTGTACCTCCAGCCCCTGAAGAGGCAGCGCAGCAACCGGTCGGCCCGGAGCACCACGTCGTCTGCTCGCCGCCGCCAGAACGAGGATGGCTGTGTCACGTGCCTCAGGGGCATGCTCCACTGCTACAACGTCTTCATCCTCGTAAGTTTTGCTCTTCCTCTTTTACCCCTGATTTAAACAATACTTAATGAAAATCATTCTCCATTTTCAGTATCAATAAAATGGTGTTATTCTAACGAGAACAATGACCTCGCACTTCAGCGTCATATTTAGCCTAATGTCTTTACTAGTATGTATTGAGAGTACATCCCGCCCTTTAAAGTCACATACTATGTGTTTTCAAAACCTTTTGCTGCAAACATGACATGATTTCAGTAATTTGGAAAACTCTCTATCTTTCTCTCTCTATCTCTCTCACTCTCTCCCATCCTCACCATCCCTCCTCTTGTCTCGCTTCCCCCCTCCTTGTCTCTTAATCGATATCCTCCTCTATCTTTATCTACATTCCTCGCTTATCTCTATCACTCCCTTTCTCTCCTCTCCTCTGCCACTATCTCCCCCCCCCCTCTTCCTCTCCCTCAATCCTCTCCCACTGCCTAATTCTCACCAACTGGCCCCCAGATCGTGGGCTGCGCCGCGCTGGGCGTGGGCATCTGGCTGCTGGTCACGGACTTCGGCGCGCGCAAAGTGACGCCCATCGTGGGCAATCAGCTGTACGAGGTGACCACCTACCTGCTGATGGCGGGCGGAGGGGCCGTGGCGCTGCTGGCCTTCTGTGGATGCTGCGGCACCATACGCGAGGACAAGTGCGTCCTCTCCTTTGTAAGTTGGGCGCTTGGGTGGCTTTTAGAATGAAGGACCATGGGTCGTTTGAGTGGTTGCTAGAATTAAGGACCATGGGTTTACGATAATCCTTTCTACAAAAATTAATCAGAGGCCATAAACGTATTTCACTTTCAGCAATGTCCGCCTGGGTGTTAATTTAATCTTAACCGGTGTGCTTTCAGTCGCATATGATTTTGAAGGGCTCTGATCTAAGGTGGATGAGTTGAGTTGGTTGACAGTGCGGGGAACCCTGGACTCCCGTCAAAGCTGCTAACATTATACTGACCAGATCCAACCATGTTGTAATACATTTTTGAACGATCGTGGGTTTCGAACCGCGGACCTCCTGATTGGGAGACCAACACTCTACTACTTGAACCAGCTATGGTGGGTTTTTTATAGCCAGTTCTCTTCTGTGCAAGTCAGTTGTTATCGACTGTCAGCAACTAAGCTATCTCATCAATGGGGCACAAGACTGACGTCTGACAATAATTGTTACAAGCTGCCACTGCACAGATCCATAGTGGAGATACCTGTGATATGCAACATTTATTAGCTAAAAAATATGAAGCCTTTGACGCCGCTGGCACATTTACAGTAAATAACTTAACCCCAATAAACGTTTTAGCTTTGCAAATTTATAGTTTTTCAAGTTATACATTCTCTTGCGACAAGCATTGTTGTTATGGCTTTTCAATAATTATGATCTTTCCTCCCCAGTATGGCACAACACTAGCTTTAGAACAGAGGTAAGCTTTTTGGTAGTTTTTTTTTTTTTTTGCTTGTCTGTGTCTATCTAACTGTCTCTCTGTCTCTCCCTCTCTCTCTCTCTCTCTCTCTCTCTCTCTCTCTCTCTCTCTCTCTCTCTCTCCCTCCTCTCTCTCTCTCTCTCTCTCTCTCTCTCTCTCTCTCTCTCTCTCTTTCTCTCTCTATCTCTCTCTCTCTCTCTCTCTCTCTCTCTCTCTCTCTCTCTCGTAAAGCAGTATAGTTGATTAGTTGTTTTATTTTTTAGATGACTTTTCAGTACCTCCAACACGAATAGTTTCAATAATATGTATATAGCCATGTTTATGTATGAAATGCAATGTTTTGTTTTTGACAAAAGGTATTTAACTAACTGGCCCGCAGACAGCAACTTACATTTCCTCCACATTTTTAAAGGTCTCAGATCTTTCCTACAGCAGCATTTATGTTGTTAGGGCAGTTTGAATCCAGAACGGCAATAGGCAGATCTATAGACTAAGATGGTTAAGAATCTTCGCAGACTACATTCTTTACAATATTTCTGCTTTTCTTTTCTAAGTATGGCAATGCAACACAATCTCCATGATGTTTGCATGTGTGGTACCAATAATCATATTTATTCAGTGTTCGAGTTGTATGTTTGGTGTAAGGTGTAATGGTTCTTAAAACTGAATCCTCTTGATAGTTGGCTTAATAATTCATGGACCAATTTGATTGAACTTCAAACTTCAAAGCTCTTGAATTGTTTGTTTTTTTCTGAGTCCCACAACTTTTTAACCGTCAAGAATGAGAGAGAGTATTGGCCAGACATGACGGCAGAATGTGTGCTTTAGAACAGGAATATTATTTATAATGCACTGAGCTATGGGAAGGTGAAACTCTCTCCTCTCCTATCGACCACTTGTTTGCACTGAACAAACATGTGCAATCTCAGGCACAACTTCTCAGCCCTGATGTCCTTCTTTACCATTGGTGTTCCTAGTTTGAGGTGTATGTCTTGAGGCGAGGGAAGGGGTGATGGGTTTCTCAACATCTGCCTCAATCTTTCTGTATTTTTGCTTTTACTTTCTCTCCTGTTCGATCTCTTTGACTCTGTCGGTCTGTCATCCTGATGCTTTCCTCAATTTATCTCTCACTCATTTTGTACAACGGTCTTACTCTCCAAAATATACAAAACTTATTAGCATTTTATTTAATTGGCTAACAGAGGGCTATTAATAAGGTAAAAACAATAAACTTATAATAGTGTATCTATTACAGGCCTATGCTCTTGAAGAGTGAATAAGTATACACAACAATAAATGTTTCTTATTTATATTTTTAAAAGCTGTGTGAATGTCACCAATGCTCTTAAGTGGTATAATAATTCCTTTTGAAGTTGCATAAACTCAATCTGTGACAGATTTCTGCATTTAAATTTTAAATTTTATTTTATTTAGCATTAATCTTACAATGTTCTCACAGGTGGAATCCAATGTACAGCTGCGCATGAAGGAAACCCTCACCAGCCATTATGGAGTTAACTTAAGCAGAGACTCAAAGAACCGTCGCATTACAGAGGCCTGGGATGCCATGCAAAGACAGGTGTCAATGCTTTACTCTATAAACATTAATTTTTTTTTTACCAGGGTGACACTGATGTTTTTTTTTTTTCAGCAGTTTATGTTTGTACTCTACAGTCTTGATTGTTCCAAGAATATTAAGAAAGGTTAAGCTGAGATCGTTGAAAATTTCGTCAAACCATAATCTATGCTTTTCTTGAGCCAAATAATTAAAACAAATTTTATATACTTGTTGTATTTCCTATACTGTTTGTGTGTGTATGTGCGTGCGTTCGTGTGTGTGTGTGTGTGAGTTTTCCACCCTTTATTCAAAACAATACTTTCACGAAAACAATGGATGCATTTTGATTGCTTTATGTGTTATAATTTATTAGAGTTAAAGTTATAATGATTATGTATAACATTTTAGAAAAATCATCTTAAAATGCACTCACCTGTATATTCAAGGAAAATACTAGACAGGTTTGAAAATGTGACACACTTTTACAGGCTTCAATTTGATACATATGATATTATATGGACTTGACACTGGTGCATTGTTTAATTTTTCTCAATGTCTAAGTACAGTTTCTTTTTTGAAGATAAACAACTTTTTTTCTGTTTGTTTCAGCTAAAATGCTGTGGTGTCCATGGGAATGTAACTGGACCTGACTCATTCTTGATGTACAAATCTATTCGCTGGGTCAAGTATAAAAGTAAGAAGATCCAATGAACGTAAGACAGTGTAGAAACATTTTGTGTTTGTTAGAGGGAGTGAGGGAGGGAATATGTCTTTCTAAACCAATCTGATTTTGTATTATTGGCAGAGAGCAATTTTTAATATTGGTCTATTTATTTTGTAAACAATCTAACTATCCAGCTCCAACTCGAACTGTTCTGTTTTGGAATGACTAAATTTATCCCTTATCCTTTCTGATCAATCTTAGCTAATATTTCTACTACTCTGGCACCCAGTTATTGTGCAGTTCTATGGAATGTATCCAGTATGATTTCGCGGAAAGTAAATATTGATAACAAAAATACTATTTAGGGAAACATAAAAAAAAAAAAAAATTTGATCTTTGCATACAATATGTACCGATTTACCTACAAAGTGTTATTTAGTGAGTGCCACCACTTTATGAAAACTTTCTTAACTTTAGATCAAAGGTAGCAGTATAGACTTGTCGAATTTCACAAACATATTTTCAAACAAAGCTTAAGGAAAAATTTGTCAAGAATGGGTTTATTAATTTTTTAGGGAGAGCAAATCATTAATGGCTACCACTTTGTTGATTATTTTACTCACACCTTAGTGATGCTTGAGAGCATTGAGAATAACTCAAACTCCTCTCTGCCCTTGCAGAAAACCCTGACCGCGTTGTCCCAGAGAGTTGCTGTGCCCCAGGGGATTTAAAGATCTGCACAGGAGAGACTGAGTTTTACGGCCCACCCATATACTTCAACGCACACACAGACGACTTGAGGAAGAAGAACCCCTATCTGTACACTGACGTAAGAGTCTGCATGCAAAGTTTCACTTTAGGCCATCATCACTGTCATCATCGCTTGTTGAAGAGACTAGCTTGCATGATAAATGAATTTTGATTTTTAACAATTTCCAAACAGTATCTTCTTTTCTCTACTCTGCAAATGAGGTTACAACCTTCAACCTAGTTACTTCATTCAATATTTTTTTCTGTTGCCTACTTTGTCATTATATTTACTAAATATGTTATTATCTCTGGGTCAGAAATGATTCATAAATAGAATGTTACTGTTAAAGAAATATCCAAAAAAGCTATATCATTCAAACGTAATATGTTTTGAAAAGCTAGATATAAGTTGCTGTTTTTTTGTAAATCATGTGGCATGTTTTGTTCTGCGTAGGTTTAGACTGATCATTTTGTGTGTGCAGGCTTTCTAGTGTAAATGTTTTTAAAAAAATGTATGCAATTTTTTACATGTTAATAAATTTTAACGCGCTAAAAAAACTAATTGTTTTAATTTTTGTTGTTTATGAATCCAGGGTTGCTATGACAGTTTAATCAAGTACCTCAAGACATATTCCACTGTTGTGGCAGGAGTTTCTGCTATTGTGCCTATCTTCTTGGTAAGTGTCTCGTCATATAAAAATATATCATGGGAAGAGCTTACAGTTTTTATCTCTTGTCATTTTGAGTCCTTACAGGGACTAAACAATTTTTTCATAAATTTTTGTTTTTAACCTTTTTTTTAAGGGCATGTCTTTAACATATTTTTATAATATTTCTGCCTAAAGGAGGATCAGCAGGAGGCATTCTTTTCAAATAACATAATTATTTGTTATTCTTTATAAGAGTTGCCTTGGAATAAAAAACAAATTTAAAAAAGTAGAAAAGATTTAGTAAGAGCTTAATTCTTCCATAATTTCATTCAACAAAAACAAAAAAAATCCAGCTTTGTTTTGTTTTACCTTTATTCTTCTAGAGTTTGTTTAAAAAAATAAAATTTATTTTTTCCTTTTCAGATCTTTGGCATCGTTATATCCTTCTGCCTGTGTGCTCGGGTGACTGGATACTCCACAGACGACGAGGTGGATTTGTAGCCGCATCACCAGCTCTGAACTATAGCCTCTGCTACTGCTGACTTTGCCAATAGATACATTGATACCAGAAAATGTGTGTTAAAAACCAGCTCAATACCGACTGCGTTTCATTTTGTGCAGAGACACTATTATTGGCTGGGACCATATTGGATCACCAGGGACAGACAATCAAATCTCGTGTGGCTGGTGATTTCATTTGTGGAAGGCCGAGATTATGTTTCCTTCTCTGTCCTACTCTGCTCTCTCAGGAGACAACAGTGATTGTTAAAATCACCTGAGATTTATTTGACTGCAATTTTCGAATTGTCTACTACGAGGACGTGTGCATTAGGCTGGAAGAGGGGTCACCAAAAGAATCAACAACACAACCTGTGTGCACTATTCTTCCAAATCATCGAAATGTAGCTTTTACTCTCATCAGGATAGACTCGTTTGTTGAGTCAATGGAGATTTTGTAAGATACAGCTTTGTTGGACTGTACAGGCTGGTGCGTTATATCAAATGAGTGGGAAGGTGTGGCATTTGCTGGTGCTGACATGCATGTGTTTACACCATCAATCTTGTGTAGGAAATAAGTGGCAAAGTGTTCCCCAGGCAGCAGTGTTTCTTTTATGCTCATTAATTTGCCCTGCTTATGGGAAAATCAGAGGAAGATATTATTAAATGGTTTAAAAAAAAAGGAAAAGACAAGCACCATTATTCAAGATGTTTGCCTTCATAGTCCAGACATTTTCAAAAACAAAACAAAAAACATCCAAAAACCTTAAGTAATCTTTGCTTATTTGGAACAATTCTAGGTTGATCAAGGAAGGAAGAAGAAAAAAAACTGGTGCACTTTTGTAGAATTTTTAAACGTCTTGAATTTCATATTATTTCAGAGAAAAATATGACCAGCATTTCACAGTAAAGAATCATCCTTGTGCCATTGGATGCCTTCTTACAAAGAGAAAGACAGGAGCAATTATCTCCCTGAAGCTCAAGAAGAAAACTGATAGCTTGAGGCGTCAAGGTCACAGATCAAAACGGATCGAGGAGGACCTGTACCTCATGAAATACTAACTGCCATAAATATTTCTCTAGTTCCCAACATTCCATATCATTCAACTATTTCCTTTCATTCTCCGTGAATCCACTTTTTTTTTAAAGATTCTTTCTCGCCCCCTCTCTGTTTTCCTTGCCTTTTCTCTCCTTCCATTTTGTTTCAAATTTGAATTGTTGATTATTTCTTTCCTCCCTGTTCTGTCTAACCTGCCAGCAATCCAGCTATGTCCTCAAATAATTAGAGGTTTTACGTATATATAAATTTTGTAAGTATCAATTTTATAAGACGTTTTTGCCCTTATGTGCTTAAAAGTTGAAATTTATAATAAAAGAATGCCATTAGTTTGCAAGTATGTGTTTCATATTGTTTTTATATAAAACGATAATAATGTTTATAGTAACAAATATGTTTTGGGAGCAAGACAAAATTATATTAACATTGCATTCAACCATAAAATGATAATTATTTTTCTCAAGATTTAGTTTTCTTTTGTTGTAATTACAGATTTGATGATCAGAAATACATTTTTGGGTCCACATGATCCATTAATTTGCTAAGCAGTTAGATATATTTCTACACATTGATAATGTTTCAGATTAGTACTGAGAATGTTAATTTGATTGTGACAACATTTTTCTTTCTTTCTAAAAAAAACCCTAACTTTTTGCTTGTGGATCAACAAGAGATTTCATATTACTTAAATTTCAAACTATAACAATGAAGAATGTATTTTTAGTTTTTAAAAAAAGGAATTATTAAATATTGCTTTCAAGAGATATGTTTGCTTGTGATGGTAAACTTGTTAGTAAATTAAGTATTCCATCATCGATTTAAAAAAAAATTAATGATTTTGTATTGTCTGTACAATTTGCATATAAATGTCATTGTGCACCTACATACCATTTCTAATGAATCAATCACCCATATGTGTGGTTCACAAAATTTGCCTTGATTGTGATATTTTAGCCTCTTCATTGTTTCATTATTTTTTTCTTGTCTTTTTTTTTTGTTTTTGTTTTGTGTAATTCATTTTTTTAACTTGATTTGTCGTTCTGGGGGAAAAAACTTATTAAAATTAGATATATAAGTAACATACAACATTTCTGTAGTTCCCACTGCCTTATTAGAATTAGGAGTGAGGTTTGCTTTGTAAGTTGCGAGGTAGGTCTGCTATAACTATCTTATTCATAGCAATCTAGAGCTAAGCTAGATCGGAATGATGCAGTCATAGACCTTTTTTGTAAATCAAAATGTTAATGCCTTTCTAGAATTTTCGTTTTGTTTTTACTGTCATATCATGACTATTAAAAATTGTACACTATAAAGTAGTTAATGGGCATGATTAATTGCATAGTGTAGGCAACTCTAATATTAGCAAAACTGTAATTCAGACTTTTTAAAGTACAACCAATAGGTAATTGTCTTCATTCCGAATTATGAAGTTTAATGAAGTTTTCACAAAACGTTTTACCGTATAGCATCATTTAAAGGATTTTTCTCCTCTTACTTTTAACTTTTTATTTTCATGAAATATATCTTTTTAATCTTGCCATCTGTCACTAGTGTTGGTAATGAAATCATCACTTATTTGAAAAGAAAATCTGTTGCAACTATTTTGTTAATATCGATCATGTGTAAAAAAAATTTTGTAAATTTAAATTTTCAAATGTGATCAAAGTATGTTTGTAATGTATGCACACAGTTTTAGCATTCTTCACAGTGTTCAAATTACCAAATACCTTTTTTTTTAAGTCAAGGCTAAGTTCTTCAATCACTGAACTTTATGATTACCTAAAGTTAGCAAAGCATCATTTGTGCTTTAACGAATTGGTAATTTTGATTTTATTTTTTTTTGTCGTAGAAAACCTGTATTGAGTTATATAGGAACTGGGACTCGAGCATACTCTTTTTGGTTTGAAGACTTAGACAAGACGTACTTTTAAATTGTATTCAACAAGACGTACTTTTAAAATGTATTAAATGTACAAAACCAACCTACTATCATGAAGTAGAAGTTATCACTACTGCTTAAAGCCTTTGGAATACATGCCAGTTGCTCATGTGATATTTGTTATGCATGCAGGTTTGTATTGTGTGATTTTTTGCCAAATGTTTCCATTTTCATAATATTCTTTTTCTTTTATTAATATATTTCTTGAAATGCGATGCATGTTTTGAAAGTATATCTTCTCAACCCTAAGTATGTTGACCTGTATCATTGTGTCAGGGGTTAAGCTAAACATGGTGAGTGTGAGTTCTGTGGTGAGATGAGACTGTAGTGAGTGATAAACTGAGGCTTTTATTATATGCAGGCTTTCCAGGTACAATTGTGGCTTGTGGAGTGATGATTCAAATCCATTGAAGCTAATGCATGTTGTCAGAAGCAATCTAGGCTGTTTATATTTGGCACCAGGTGATTGCTTTGGTCATAAAAAAAAAGGCATATACATTTAGGACAGATGACTTATGTTCAATCACAAACTTAGTTGGCAGATAACCTGTGGGTGAGAAAAGAAAAAAATCATGTATGTTATATACATTTTTAAAAGAAGAACTGAAGGTTTATGCTGAGCTGGAAAGAGGGTTTCCTATCATTGGTCTCATGCTTGCTTGATCCATTCCGATACTAGCTTAAGCAGAAGTGAATTCCAAAACTGATGGCAGCTTTGTAATGTTGGCTGGATGAGCGAGTGTTGAATCTAGTGATTAGTAATCATTAAAAAATACATGTACATGTATTTAAATGTCTTTTGATTTATACTGTCACTATATACAGTGTATATAGAAGAGGATGTTAATTTTGGGTTTTAACTGTTCTCTTTTGTTTTTCATAATAGACTGGTAAGTGTCTATAAAAAGTTGTAATTTTCTTTTTCAAAGGGAATTGGAGGAGTAAAAATAACGTACCCCCCCCCCCCCCCCCCCCCGCCCCCCGTGGGGAGAAAAAAACACCCCCCCCCCCCCCCCCCCCCCAAACATTTCTATCTTTCACACATGATTTTGCTGCCTATTGTAATACTTGGTCTTGCTTGTGAGATATCACGGTTACAAAATGAGTTTAGCTATCCATATTTAAAGCGTTTTATTACATGAATTTACTTCAAAAGCACTCCATAAGCAGGAGCAGGAGATTTCTTGTTCTTGGACTAAAGTAAAACCAACCTTTACTGTATTCTATCTATACAGGGTTTGTGTGTCCTTGCAAGTACTTCCTTTTGTAAATGCATGTACTTCCTTTTGTAAACTGTCTATGTGAGGGAATGCAAACTGAAATTGATTGGTTATTTTTTTATCCAATGCACTCTGCCCATCAGTTGGTGGCACTTTCCTCCATCAAGTGTGATCATATCCTGACATTATGAGCCTTGTACATATTTTATGGAAATAAGATTTTTTTCTCTTTTTGATCAAGTTAAGAGTAATTGTGTGATCAACTGTGTTGATACAAGTTTGTAAATTGTTAATGTGAAACTGACTGCAAGTTGAAAGAATAAATATTTGATATTTATCACTCTAACTATGAATTTTGGTGGCATTATTTTCTTTTTTTTATACTTTTTTTTATACTTTCATTTGTGTAATTCAAAGCCCTATCCTAAAATGCAAACCGTACAAACACTTGAGAATATGCAAAATAATTTGTCATTGTCACCAATAAAACTGAAGTAGTTTTGAGCAAAATAAAACACCCATTTACCATTGCTTTCCCTTTAGGTAAAGAGAAGATAGTATAAGAAAGATTAGCCTTTATTATCCTAAAGGGGAATTTTCCTTGGTCGTACAGTTATACATTTGATTCAATATCACAACATCAGTTGTATAAGTGTGAGATAAAAAAAAATAATAATGATAATATAATAAAATAAAATAAGCATTTTATATTCATGTGTAAAATTGTTGAAATTATACACTTCCAGGCATAAATTATTCTTTTTTAGGAACACATATCTCTTTATGCACATACAGGAATACACATACCACTACAAACACAAGTCCTCTAAGTAAAGCGTTGAGTTCAGGTAGCCCAACGTTCAGCGTAAGCACTACATAGGCCATATTGTGGACAGGCCCCAAACTGACGTCCGACAGCTGCATGCACCGTACACACGAAACAGGGCGAGGACGCAGACCAACACTCCACCACCTGAGCCAGTTCGCACACCTCTAAGTATGGTAAATTTGCAGCACTCTGATGAATGCTGGTACAAACGAGTTTTTATATCTGTCTGTTCTGACTCTTTTTTATATGAAAATGTTACTTCTTTGTGATGTTTCATATTCGCTTGATCACTTGAACACCTATAAGCAAACAATTATTAACTTTTTTTTGAAAATGACTGTCCGGAGAGACTTAATTGATACCAGGTTGGTTTGATTAGAAGAAAGGTTTATACTTTTAAATTTAGTTTTACGTATTTCCTCAGAAAAAAAGGGGCTTCATGTGATTGCACTCAATCATACAACTTATTGATATGCGATAGGAGTTGAAGGAATCTTATAAGAGAATTATGACATTCAAAGAAAAAAAATACATTAGCTGTGCATGATCTGTACTTCATATCACCTTGAAAGACATGGGGATGAACAAGAGCAGAGAAAAAAGGTTGTAATAGCACGTCGGGATAGATGATAAAGAAGAGCAAATGTGCAGACATGGAGAGCTTAACACAGATACAACTCTGAAAATTTCCTGTGCAGTTGTATCCTATCAGCCGTGAAGAAAGCGCTAGTTCACTTTAATTGATGCTGAGCTGTAATGTTGACAAAACAATAACTATTACTACTATGTCTGCTTTAGTGCTTATCTCATTCGTCTGATGTGTGTCAGTCGCACATCATGTTGTGACCGCGACACGAGCAGCTGTTGTGATGGTCCTCTCAAAACAAATTAATTAATACATCCTAAAAATGTCACTACACTTCATAACACATCATAAGTTTGCCGCTTGCACGTTTAAACTTAGAGATGTGAAGTGATGAAGTTTGGTGATGTCTTCGTGAGAGGGATTTATCAAACCGTCATAGATTATCGAGTCCCTCTAAGTATTGGACGGGACTTTTTCATAATAGAAAAAAAAGTAAAAAGAAAATATTTGAATACTTTTGTAGCATATTTTAATACATCTACGAATATCCCTTATCTCCCTGCTCCTCATTTATTTAATGATTTACACAATCCACCGCAACACGAACTTAATATGAAATTAATAGTAATAAATGGTAATATTCATAAAGTACCCTCTGAAATACAACTACGGTGGAAACCTGATATTATAGCACTGATTTGGACCGCAGCAAAATATCTGTAATAAATTATTAAATAAACAGAACTCAAAGAAGGTGAAGTAGAAGTGTTCATAAATTGTTTTCTCTATAAATTATAACGAGTACTGCAGACAAAATACACTGGGACAGGGTTTTAGTACGTAGACCCATCTCCGTCTGGTATTGGACAGGATGCTGTTTCAAAAGTTTTAAATTCTGTTGATTTCAATTTTTTGGTATATATACTTTAAGTTAAAACCAGCTGAAAATGATATTATAATCCCTGCAAATAATTGTGTACGGTTGTTTTTATTTGAACCATGTTTTGACAGCTCTTTATTAGAGAAACCATTTAGAGTGAAAAGAGCCTTGGACCTATATCGGTGTGCAATTTAATATACTAGCATGGAATAAATATAATTTTTAACACCCTCACATTTTTTTAAACGTTTCCTTTGGTTTTGGGGGTTTCTTTCTTTTCGTTGGAAGAAGATGTAGACCTGTTGCTTTTAGTCAGGCGACTCCAGGCCAGTCTTAGCCTGCGGTACTCGCAGTCTTGCACCCCGCCTGGGTGAGCGGCATCTGTGTACATAGACCACTTCGCCAGCTTGCCTCACAGAAGTGATGGACGGACCACAGGTTGGAAGGACTCTGCTTCTGACTGAAAGTGCTATTTCATACCCAAATGCACAGTCACTTCAAAGTGGTCTCGTAAGGGAACGCTTTTTGAGTAGGAAAAATGGAGGGGTTGCAAACATTAAAGTATAAATGTGAGTGGGTACTCGAGACAAGTCTTCACGATAGTGTGAAGGGATTGGACAAGGGGAAAGAAGGTTGGTAGAAAGATAGAAATAAAGATAGATTGATAAAGGTGAGAGAGAGAGAGAGAGAGAGAGAGAGAGAGAGAAAGAAAGAGGGAGAGAGAGGGGGGAGGGAGACAGACATAATTATACCGACATGCAGGTCGATGGAATGATTATTTTTACGAAGTTTCATGATAGTTTTGATATAACTATTCAAACGGAAGCCTGACATTAATTTTACCGATCTATGTAAGCTTAAACATATGATTAAAATGTATTGAAAATTACATTAAAAAGGTCAAAAGAAATGAGTTAAGAACTATGAAATATAAGAATGACCATTGCTTGTCATCCAAAACATAATAAGTTGACACAGTTATGGCGTAATTACCTGGATCCACACCACTGTTTGCAAAGTTTTAGAAAAGAAATACATAAAATAATCGAAGAAATACACAGTGAGAGAGAGAGAGAGAGAGAGAGAGAGAGAGAGAGAGAGAGAGAGAGAGAGAGAGAGAGAGAGAGAGAGAGAGAGAGAGAGAGAGAGAGAGAGAGAGAGAGAGAGAGAGAAGAGAGAGAGAGAGAGAGAGAGAGAGAGAGAGAGAGAGCACTGAAATGGCTTTCAGGTCTACCAGAGTTGAAAACATACTCGAACCAATACAAAATAGGACTCTTTCCTACCGTGACACTCTTGAAAAATTAATCGATGAACGTAAGAATGATAAAATAAAGCTGCAAGCACTTTTTTTGTATTGTAGTTAATCTCAGTGACAGTTGAAGGTAAACAGATTTTTCTGTATTCTGTAATAGGATTATTTCAGAAAAGATGTACCGGAAACACATGTAGTTAATTATTTACATTTAATTTCTAGCATGCCAAGGGGATGTTGATTGGAAAGAAAACATATGCATGTATCAAAAAGAAAAAATCACAACAACGTTAATACTAAATAAATCGCTGTACCCCATTATTCTGTAGCCAAAAAGGTGAAAAGAATTAAAAATTTTGGAAGATATAAATTATAAAGTAATAATTTTTAAAAAGCCAAAGTTAGAGAAAGCAAAGCAAACAAGGAATAAACCTACAAAGGAGTGACTGAAAATGAGTTCAAAACAAGATACCATCTCCATAAGTCGTCATTTCAGCTACATCATAAGATGAACGACACAAAATAATTATTTGGAAATCATAAAAGATCAAAACATAGAACACCAAATACAGATGGAAGTTTAGTAAAACCTTACACACGAGCGAAAAAGTGTTTAGAAGAGAACTTTCAATATCTGATGAAGGCACCAACACTGAACCAACGAATGGGAATCTTCTCTCACTGTGTACATAAGAAGCGTCTTCTTCTCTCAAGCACAACCAAGGCACACGTCGTAAATTATTTTTTTGGTTGTTGTCGACTTTGGGTCACTGTTACGTTGTTTATTTATTTATTTATCTACATTTTTTTATGAGTCTATTCGTCGTTATAGTTACTTTTTAATTTATTTATAGTTTTCTGAGTTATCATTTTGATTGTGTTTGATTAAGTATTATTGTCGACAGAATTATCTACAGAAAGCATTATTTTGTTCATAGCATTATTTTGCGCATTTTTGTTTTCATTACTGTTGATTTGAAGAATCGAAGTTGTAAAGACTTAGTTTTGTGTTCTGACTAGAGTTTGTAAGTGTACGCTGTAGTTTAGTTGATGTTTATTTTATAAGTCTAATTTTCATCTATCCTGTTATAGATTTTTTTTTTGTTCTAATTGATGTTTGAGCGGATTTACGTTTCGCTAACTTTCTTTATTTTTTTTTTTTTTTTTTTTTATTTTACTGTGTGGTTCCAAGTTGTTTTAACTTGAGATATATATCTATGCTTATCTGTTCCAACGTAATAAATATCCTATCATTCTATTCCAACCTTATCTGTGTGTCCTTATTGAAGTGAGTGTTGCAGTATACGGCTTAAGTTTGTTTGTCACCACAGCATATATTATTAGCAGTTTATAGTTCAGTAATTTTAATCACAGCATCATTTAAGTTAGAGTATTATATAACAAAGAGCCCCCACACGGTCACATATCTATCTATCTATCTATCTATCTATCTATCTATATATCTATCTATCTATCTATCTATCTATCTATCTATCTATCTATCTATCTATCTATCTATCTATCTATCTATTTCTTTCCTCTTGTGTCTTTCCATCTATTTCATTTATTTCCCGTGACACTCGTTTACAGCGCAATCATGGAAGATTCAGTTTGGACCCTTTGGTATGTATGGATAAGGGAAGGAAGTCGTGTCATAACTTTATCTCATTTAGGTTCAAGACGGTGACTTCCCTTAGGCTGTGAAGCCCAATCAGATTCCAGGCGCGTAGCCATACAACGCTGAATTTGATATGTTGAGATAATTATGACTGTATACGTAGGTCTATGCTATGTTTTACTTACCAAATACAAACATATGAAATATTGCTACTCCATGTACGCGAGACTCGCAGAACCACTCTATACCGTTTTCGATACGCCGTGTTAGGTTAGGAAGGAAGTTATAACATACATTATTTTAATACTTAACTTCAATTCCAGTAGATCATCGCCTTGCAGCTAAGACCTTTTTTGCGCCATATCATCGTATGTGTGGGAATAATCTAGCATAAGTAAAAAAAAAAAAAGGCAAGCAACGCATGCTGGAAGTGAAAACTAATAATGGGTGTTTTCCAATTAATATTCCAAGGAAAACACTGATGATTCCGTTTAGTTTAGTGTATTCACAACTTCCTAGCCGTTACGCTTAGTTGCGATGTTTTGATAATATATTCAAAAATTCAAATAATATGTTTGTTTGTTTGGGTAACACGCAGAACTGGCCTTTTCCTGTGAGACCGCGTTGCGATTTTTAAATGAAAAACCACCACGGAAAGCACTGGCAAGGTAAGCTGTACCAATCATCATGAATAAGCAATTTTTACAGAGTGTAAATCTTTCAAATTAAAGGCTTAACAAAGCATGCAGGATAAAAGGTTTTATTTAAGGTATGTTATTTACTTTCATTTGAACGACCTAATACCTCAAGAATTGGGCTAGTTCGAAGTTTTAATAGCTATAATTATTAATTACCTACATTCTATTGTCAGCTTGACCATATTTGTTCATGAGTATGATGAATATGTAAAAAAGTAACAGCGCGATGATATTTTTGTCTTACAGCTTCGCCTGGAACAGTTAAGATAACAGGTTGAACGTGTAAAAAAGTACACCTTAAAGCATGTACAAAGATCCAAAAAACAAGCAAACAAAGCTATTCGCCATACCGAAGTTCAATGTTTCATGAAAGAGATGCAATCGATGATCAGAGTATGCAAAACATTTTTTTCTTCAAACCTTGGATGTGTCTGTAATTCTGCGCAAAGTTTAAAAAGAGCTATGCAAAAAGAAAACAACACTGGGTGCGCCAGTGGTGAGAAAAGAGGTACATATGATGAAAGAGAATGAGGACATAATGAGAGTCCATAAAAATTCTTTCAAAACACTTGAAAGTCATGACTTTCGTCGAACCTCCGGAAAAGAATATATTGAAACCAGTTTAAACCTATAAAATGCACCGTATGTACGTGAACGAAAGAAAAAAAAAGATAGGGGTAAAACTTTGGCTAGGTGTATCTATCCAAAAACGTTTAATTCTGAGTCGAATTGGAGCTTGCACTACAGAGCAAATGACAGGTCTGTCATACGTAATAAGTATGGACATGCAATTAAAAAAAAAGCTCTTCAAGACGAGTATGACGCTCATATTTGAAGAGGAAGAAAAAGACAAAAACTGTCCGCAGCTGGGCGAAAAACAAGCACTTGCTGTCTTTGACCTTGAAGAATTTCTATCTGTGACAATAACAAACGTCACTGCAGCATACTACATGAGAAAATTAAATACATCTTGTGACATGACGGTCTACGATTTCGGCAGGAAACATGATTGTGTTCTGCTCTATTTGGCCACAGTACGTCGCATCACGTGGAGAAATGGCTGTTCAAGGTAATGACAAAGTGATCTTGTATTGCGACTGCAGTACAGGACGAAGTTGGAATAGATGTATAGTCACAATGATGTATGCTTGCACAAACTTGAAACTCAGCGTCATTGAGAATAAATTTCTTTGACAGGCTACACTTTCGATGAGGGGGATAGCGTTCATACGGCCATTGAGAGAGCGAGCCGAAAATAGAGAAGCGTCTCATCGACGCCAATACCACGAAGTCGTACATGACATGATGACTTCAGAAGTCTACGACTTTAAAGACCTGAGAAGAAACTTGATCAATTTCAACATGGAATCGCACAGAATTTCTTGGCTTAATATAAGGTCCATCAAGATTGGGGCTAACGATCTAAACAGAACTGAAATAAAGTACTCATTTACAGGACAAGAAATACAGCATAATCTCTTTAAGAAAAACAGAAGAAGCTCAGATATACCACATATAGAAAAGGCAAAACTGAAGAGCTTATGACCGTTGAGTTTTGATGTTTATAGGTGATCAAAATGTGCGATCTAAAAATAATACCTGTCGCACACCATGATTGTTTTAGAGGTAAGACTACAGCCGGCATATGCAGGATGATGTCTCTATCTTTGATCAAAGAACGTTTGCAATTATTTTCCGTTTTGTTTTAAATGTAGCCTTACCTTGCCAATCATCGTTACAAATTGCTAAGAATGTGTTTGCTTAAAAAAATCATTTGGAACACCACGAGGTAACACGATTTTTGTGAAGGTGACTCTTACAGTGTTTCTGTTAAATAACTATCACTAGAAACAATTGAAGAAAACCGTTTAAAACACACCTCACAAAACAACATGGTACACATATTCTGGAATTTTTCTTTTTAATTTCTACCTTTTGGTAGAGACACTCACCGGCTCAAATGACTGATATTCTAAAATATTTTGGACACATATTTTGTGTTTTTGGAAGCAAAATATATTGGAGAAGAAGACCATAAGTATATTTGTCAACACATCTCATGTCTTCACAGCCTTTGCTGTACACGCTGCATTTGATAAAGTAAATGGCGGTACAAGTGCCTCAAGTTAGAGTTGAGATTGTTGTACAATCAAAGTTTTCATTGACAAATATATTAAGTTCTACTTACGATCGTTGTGAAATACAACTTTCAGTATCCATTCATGTCATCTAAATAAAATGTTGATTTAAAGTAAACAAAGGTCTTTAATTCATTTCGTCTAATAATGTAAAAATGGTGCAAACATTCACCATCACATACTGTGACGATTTTTCGTAAGTGGTCAAATGTGCTAAATATCAGGGTTTTTTTTAAGTCTCTTGGAAAAAATAATTTGCGAAATGGGCATGCGATACTATTGCAGAATACGCTCATACGCTCTCAAACCCGCCTATTTCGCCATTCCACTAAACGCTTAGACGTACAATGCCTGTCGTGTTTTTAACTGCGTGAAAGAAGCACTGAATGCAAAGTAATTAAAAAAAACGATCACATAGTTAAATTCATTGATGTTGAAACTACAAATCATACCACCCTCAATTTCCGAGAGGAAATTTTGTGTTTGTTCCTACCTTCTTTTTTCTTATTCCCTTCACGAAGTCCAAACTGCAAGTAACGGTCGAGCCATCAACTATTTTTCCACAATTTTGTTGACTTTTAAATTATTTTCCTATTTTTCTTTTTCTCAAGCCTATTGAATTTTATTAGCTTTCTATTGGTATATCATGCAGGTGTAAATGACAATTTTCAAGAAAGTTACAAGTATTTTATTAGCACCACCTTTAATGTTACCATGATGCCTCCATCATGGGTAATCAGAATAAGGCCCGTCATGGCGATTGAAAATACCTCCGTCTAGAAGGGGTTAGTTATCTTGTTGGAAAAATAAAAGTATATGTTGTTGCTGCTGTTGTTGTTGTTGCTGATGTTGTTGTTGTTGTTGTTGTTGTTGTTGTTGTTGTTGTTGTTGTTGTTGTTGTTTTAAAACGCCCGTTCTTTTCTTGGAGCGTACATAATTGTTTTTTTTTTTTTTTAGGTCAAAGATTGATGTTCTTTATATAAGATAGTTCTAGACTTCACCTATACATCCGTTTCCATACTAAAACTATATTAAAACTGAAGATTAGTTAATTTAACAACTATTAATTTTACATGTACTATTCATCTAAATAGAATCACTTGCCGTCATTATGATTTTTTTTTGTTTAGCTCAAAATAAAAACAATTGGCCCAGTCGTAACGTTTTAAAACCGCACAATGTCTGCTTTTGTTTCTTTCTTTTTGCTGGGCACATTAAAATAAAAAAAGGATTAAAAAATCGTTCAGCGTAAATATAGTTGCCACATTTTATTTTACTCTTATTGTTTAACACGTTGCCACTTGCTAGCAACTAACATAATTTTGAGTAACTTCTTTTTTTTTAATAATAATAATAATAATAATAATAATAATAATAATAATTTTCAAATCGGCACTGGCTCCAATTGAAAGAAAAGCGGATGTGTAAAGTGCTTTATCAGTTTACATTTTGCAACAGGCAGCCCGCATTGAAGGCGGCCTTGATAGTCACTAAATATTGTATAATCAAAATGACGACGCAATTCCTCCAGTCAAGGGCATGAATTGATAAATTAACTATTGAATTTCAAAATGCTAAAGTGTGCTGCAGTAAAAAAATGGTACATGGTTTGCATTCTGAATAATGTTCTGCTATGTACTTTAATACGTTTTTTTAGCTTCAGAGGCTATGAAGCGAATAGTATTTCAACCTGTAAAGCTAGATCGATACTTCGAATGAACAAAACTGAAGGACAATTGGGCGGACAGTTTAGCTGATCAGTAAATTATCTGCTCGTGATTTTTCAAGGACGCAGTTGACACAATTACACTCAACGAAAATGAAATGCAGTTTATAGCTCTTGCCACATGAATAGTTGACACCAAATATTCTTGTGCCAGTTATAAAACTTTTGCATGAATATAAAACCGATAAGTCCATCCACACCCAGCATGCAATGAAGATATATCACCTTGTCCATGGGGAAATTCTGTTAACCTATAATTGCATGCGGGTCTCCTTTTCAAGAACGTGTTTTTTATTTGGTTGCTTCTTTTTTTTCCCCCACCAAGATTCTGAACAATAATAATGGGTGTATGTCAGAGAGAACTAAAGGGAACATGTAAACAGCTCAGAACTGTTATGTGGAGGTCTATATCTAGAACTCGACACACCTTGATACGGATAAGAAGGGCTTTTTCTTTTCAGTTTAAAACATTTATAGGCCTAATAATTAAACATCCTTTAGGTAGCTTTTTTTTTGTAAAACTTTAAGTGGCTTATTTAAAATATGAAACTGATTCAATGTAAACTTCACGCACTATTTAGTCTTTTTTATCACCTTTTTAAAATTCGACACTTACGGTAAATGGTGTCACATTCAACACTCACACCGGTAGTCTGAACCAGCATCAGAAAAGTGAGCGAGTTAAATTCTTACTGCAGAGCTAAAAGCTCTCGTTATAAATTTTAGTTTAAGCATTCAGCATGAGAGTCATAAGTCCGAATTACACCGCACTTTCTGTTTGCTTTGTCTAGGTCTTTCTGATGAAGCACCTCTCGTTTATAGAATTAAATGTATTAAGAGTCCACTCTGTTGGCAGCTTCACCATTCTGCTCAGTGGACACATTGGTGTTAGACCTACAGAAGACAGACGTGGTTATTTCCATAATGCCACTATGATTTACTGATTAAAAAATTATGTATTGTATGTATTTCAATTTCAAAATGTTACACCACATTTCTATACCTACATGTTTATCTCTTTTGTATAATTACGAGATATCCTGCTTTTAGCATAACCGGCTGCCTCTCCAAAAAACCTTTACGTTTTTCTTCGTTTCCTCTCTTATTGTTATCCTCCTGATCCGTCCTCGCCTCCCTCACGTTCTCCCCCCCCCCTCTCTCTCTCTCTCTTTTTCTTTCTCTCTCCCGTTGTCTCTCTTTCTTTTTTTCTTTCTTTCTCTCTCTCACCTTTTCGCCCTCTCGCCCTCATTCCCCGCCACGCTTCTCTTTTGCAATGTTACACTTTTATAAAAGGTTTTTCCTTTGCATATTCAGTCTACCCCCCCCCCCCCCCTAGAAATTGTATGTACCGATGCAAATTTAAAAAAAAAACGAAAAGGAAAAAAAAATGTGTTAAATAGAAAATGGGACTTTATTTGAGTTGACGAGACATATTGTAATAATTCTAATTTTGTTTATAAAATGAAAGATAAATAGATAGAAATAGTAAGATAGAGATAAAGAGAGAGAGAGAGAGATAGAGAGAGAGAGAGAGAAAAAGAGGAGAGAAGACAGAGACATAAGGAGAGAGGTCAAAGATTAAAAAGCAGATCGCTCTTATTCCTATGACATTGTTGATGTCACAGTTCTTATATTAAAATCTGCGTGAATAAAATGCATAGCATTACTTCAATTTTTGGCGGAAAGCATAATAATTATTATATGTGTTAATTGTCATAACTATTTTTAAAATAATTTATTCAAGCCCGTTTCGATTTTTCTTTGAAGGATGAACCAAGTCTTTATGAATAATGCTATGTGTTGTTTTGCATAGGTGGAATTTGATATCGCATCGTTTACTTTTAATTGAACCATGATCTATGCCAGGTTTGTTTTGGCAAAAGCTAGTTTTTTATATCGATAAGCAAAAATTGAATAATTCAATAAAATATGAATATATCGAACCGGGTGATCGAAAGATATCTTTATATATGCTTTGTTCAGCTCCCTCATACCAGTATTTCTCTTTTTATAGTGTTGTACCCTAGATAACTATGCCTATAAATAAAAAGTGCTAAAATCTCTT
The DNA here is from genome assembly GCA_003991915.1 of Elysia chlorotica. Classification (NCBI taxonomy): domain Eukaryota; kingdom Metazoa; phylum Mollusca; class Gastropoda; family Plakobranchidae; genus Elysia; species Elysia chlorotica. The sequence continues at coordinate 564,924 of RQTK01000100.1, forward strand.
CTATTGTTTGTGTCACAGACTTTGATTTTTATTGCTCACATATTTTTATTTTATTGCTTTCCCAATCATCGCTCTCAATCTCAATTTTTTTTAACTTCTATCATTAGAGAAAAAATCATTATAGCTAAGAGAAAGATCAGATACAACTACATCAGGAATATGCTGATTTATTCCATTGATCATGACTTTCTGGCAAAGAACAACGTGTGGATGTACTTGCGGGTGATAACTGAATTATACAATCTTACTGTGAGAAAAGGAGGAGGGAAAATAGGGAGAAAAATAGAAAGGGAGAGAGAGTATTAATTTTTATCTCTGTCTGTGGCGCTGATGCGAGCGTTATTTTGACTTGTATACTAAATGTATCTCATAAAATATTTATTGCATAGTATTGGTCGCTTTGACACAAGTACTTAAAGAGAGGGTATTTTTTTGAAATTCTCAGTTATTTTAGGAATCAACATGTTTCTTAGCAGTGTCAGTAGAACCACACTGATTATCACTGACTTTAATAATAATATATTTGTATTTTTATGTTGAAACAGTGCACGTACAATTTCCAAATGGGCACATATAGAGAAAAATGCGCTAAGATGTCTTCGCTGATTGGCATCCATTTCTTAGTGGCGCCGTCCAGTTTTCTGTGGAACTACGGGAACCTCTCTGCCTACATGGAGTCCTTCTTCCATGTCTACTGTAACTCAAGCTGCGTTGATGGCGACTCACAGTTTATTCCGAATCTCTTTGTTGCAAGTATTTGCCCTGGGATTTACCTTTCAGGGCCCATAAGCAGTGCTCTAGGCTTAAAATGGACGGGGGTTTTATCTTTGGCCATCTGCAACATTGGATTAATCTCTTCCACGTGGACTGTGCAAATCTCTGTAACGGCAACCGCCTTCACAATGGGATTTCTGAACGGAGTTGGTATGGGCATGAGTTTGTGCGTTGGGTTCATGTATGTCAGCGTGTGGACGGACAGACACAAAGGTCTATTTATTGCCACGGTGACGAGCGCCCCGACGATTCTCTCAGTCGCGCAGAATCAGATTATCACGGCGTATGTGAATCCAAAGAACCTAAAGCCAGATACTGAAGTCGGTCCTAGAACATTCTTTTCAGATGTAGCAATGATGAAGCGGGTACCAGTTATAATCCTTATTTACGGCGTCATGACTCTTGGTCTCCAAGTGATAGGAACTTTACTGGTGATGCCACCACCATCATATCCACAGAGTGACCCAGCTGCCCTCGAGCCGCACGCCAGTACAAAACACGCAGACAAGACGGACACGGGGAAGAGTTTGAACTTTTCTCCAGAAAATTCCTACACCATTAGTTCTCCTACTAAAAGCGATGCACACACTACTGAATGTACTAAAATAAACAGCAAGGAGTCTGAACAATACCACTCTAATAGTGAGCTCTTTCATAACACCAAGACACAGTTAGAACAAAACTGTACAACAAAAACTATCCATACAACTTCTGAAAACATTTCTGTGGATATTGCGAAGGGAGATTCAATTTCTAAGAAGCCACCTCGTTCGTATACACCCCTAGAAGCTTTGCGGACGCGATCATTTGTAGCACTTTGGTTCTTTGTTGTGGCTCTGATGTATGGTATGATCCTTAAAAACAACTTCTACAAACAATTTGGTCTTACGTTCATCCAGAATGATATGCTTTTAACGTTACTGGGCAGCCTCATTCCAATAGTTGCTTCAATTGCAAGGATTACCTTTGGGTGGCTGATGGACAGAGATATACTCAGCATCAGAACGTGCATGGTGATCATTCTCTCCGCCAACTCCCTGCTCTGCGCCTTTTGGTGGTTCGCCCCCCAGGTGGGCACTGTGGTCTACGTGGTGCTGGTACTTGGCTTGGCTAGCATGCAGAGCGTGACATACACGCTGGTCGCAGCGGGCACGCTACAGATCTTCGGCCCTCACCACTTCGCCGGAAACTTTGCCATGGTCTACACCGCTGTGACCACTATCGCCATAGTCTCCGGCCTGACCGTCACTCCCATGCTCCAAAGCCTCGGCTGGTTTTGGCTGTTCGCTTCCTCTAGTATATTAAGTGCAGTAGTTGTGTTTCTTCCTTTGTCAATTTCAATGGATGAAACTTTACCCCAAACAGACCATACTGAAACAAAAGAATAACGGTATTGACGACAAATTTACTTTGTTTAGATGGACTGATATATAGCACGCCGGCAAAGGGAATATGGATTGGGCGTTGTTAAACATTCTATACTCATATAAGTTTAGAGAAATATGCATTGTCTTATTGAGTCGGGTTCTATTCATTCAATTAAAAAACCAAATTGAACGTTGACTTTTCCAATTTCATGTATGCACCTTGGTGATTTAACATTGATAAATTATTTTGGTTTTTGAAAAAGAACATTTAGGGATTAAAGGAACAAACATTTTCCCCAAAAATTGATTATGCGTTTGATGTTATTAGTTTTATGACTAAAATTCTCTGGCCCATTTGTAATTTTACTGTAAAATTTAGGATTTTAGCGTGGGGCGGTTTGGATTTGATCGCATGTCTAAGTTTTAGACGAAGACAATCATATATATATATTATCTCAAGGTCAAACCGTTTTTGGGCCATAGCCGCAGCACATTATGTGTAACCTAGTAATTTACAACTAACATGTTTGCTCAATAGAGGTTTGCCTGTCTGAGTAGTTTTGTTTTGTTTCCGTTGACTTAAATGCTCAGGTAACGTAGCATTCTCATCTAGAAACTACAGGTATATAATATGCTATAATTACCATTAATAAAGAAAAAAAGTAAAACAAAGCACCGGTGTCTCTAAACACATAGTAGAAACAAGTGAAGTTCGCGCCATCCAATCTCACCTAAGCAAAAATAAATATAATTATACTGAATATCAATGCACCTGACAGTCTTAATTTATCTTCAGTCATTTTTGTCAAACCGCAGTGGAGTGTATGCCACATAGAAGACCCGCATTACTCATATTGGTCTGTGAAAACGCACTGATCAGGGCCATGGTTCAAACAAAAAAAATAATAATGTTGATGGCATTAATATCATAGGAACTGAACGATCAAAAATACAATAAATAAAGTTAACTGTTCTATACGCAAACGCAGACACACACAAAAAATAATCAGAGAGGAAATCAGATAGTGACGACTAGATAAAAACAACAAAAGCTGCAAATTATGAAACAAAGAAGAGGACATTGCAACTTCTAAATACTGCATTTAATAAATTAGCACACAGTCATGGGGAAAAGTTGGCAAGATATATTTTAAACGGCTAAAAACAAAACAAAGCAAACACTGCAACAAATTTCACGTTTCCTTGGTTAGACCTATTTCAATTGAGACCCGTAGGCTCCTACAAAAACGTAATTCGTTCGACCAACGACAGTTGAGCAGAATCCTTTGAGTTTATAATGTTAAACTAACTGCTCTAAATAAATGATTGTAAGAAAATTCCTCTGTCACTCCAAATCCCAAAATATAGAATACAGAAGACAGAAAAACTTTATAATCAGTATACAAACAAGACATTAAAAATACACATTTTAACATATAAAATGAAACAATGCTGAATGTATTACTATAAATATACAAATTATGTAACTATTATGCGTATAGACAATAGCTATGACAACTCTAAAAATTTTACAAAGCATTTAGTATAATAATAGTATGTGCTTTTACTATAGTTTAGATATCTATGTATAAAGGTATACACTTCTTTAAGAACATTTTAGATTTTTAGAAGGAATAGGGCAAACCAATTCTAAAATAGATTAATATGTGGACACAAAGTGACATTATTGAAGATAAATAGCGAGATACACATTTTATACAAATTGAATTGCTGTGCACAGTTTTAAATAAAGAATAAATTGCTTGATGATAGTATCATGACTGTCTTACTACTCGGATATGCGCCTTTGAAACTTTTCATTTAGGAATTAATTGACCAGTTTGTTTTTTACATTGGTATTCTATAGGTACCGCTCCCGGCTATGTCACTGTTACTGTATTCGTTATAAATCTGTTGCGTGTTATCGTCGAGAATTCGGTACATGTTTGCCTTGTCACGTCGTGTCAGTAGCGTCAGTGTCAAAGTCAAACAGGTTCAGTCCAATTACAGCAGTAGCTTTCCTTATTATTTTGTTAAGTAAGTTCAGGCTTTCTATACAAATCTTACCACTCCAGCTGTTTATTCCAAAGAAAATAGCACCTGTTATGATCGACAACGAGTAAAGATTAAGTAGTTAACATTAAATGATCTTAGTTTCCTCAGACAATACATTCGCGTTCTTAATTTCTTATTTATGGTTTCCACATGTGATTTCCAATTGAGTTGGTTATCAATCGTCATCCCTAAATATTTAAAACATTCACTCTTTCAAATGCTATATTAATTATCAATAACAATCGGTGCCACGAAGGTTTTATTGATAAAGATTTCTTTAGTTTTATCAATATCTAAAATCAGATAATTAATTTCACACAAATCAGCGAAATCATACACTTCTAAATTGAATTATAATCAGCGTTGTTGTTGTTGTTGTTGTTGTTGTTGTTGTTGTTGTTGTTGTTGTTGTTGTTGGTGTTGTTGTTGTTGTTGTTGTTGTTGTTGTTAATGGAACCAGTGAAAACTGTGTAGTCAGTGCATTTCATCAGGGAAAGAACCTCACAAAATCATGAAACCTCTCTCTCTCTCTCTCTCTCTCTCTCTCTCTCTCTCTCTCTCTCTCTCTCTCTCTCTCTCTCTCTCTCTCTCTCTCTCTCTCTCTCTCTCTCTCTCTCTCTCTCTCTCTCTCTCTCTCTCTCTCTTTCTCTCTCCTCCTCGCCCTCCCCCGATAAGGGGAAGTAACATTAATATATATAAAAAAGAAAAGGACTGTCTTTATAACTCCCCATGGTTTAAAATACATGACATAAACCACGTACAATACAAAAATAAATAAATAGCTGTGGGGCAAAGAGATATTAATTTGACAAATCCTATTTTTTAAATACTTACACGTCAAGGATTTTGCTCTAAAACAAAAGAACTGTCGCATTATGTGAGGGAGTAAGTGGAATAACTGTTGATAAAATTTTAGTAAAAATGGTGTTTTCCCTCACAATATTTGCCGTCAAATAGACATCTGAAACTGTTCCAAAAGAAATACTATTTTTTCGCATCATATTACGTTTATTGTTATGTGATGTTTATAATGTCTGTTTTAAAATGATTACAGACAATCCTAGACATCACCCAATCTAACACAAATTAATTTCTAAATTTTAAGTTCGGAGTGCACAAGAGCTTAAAAGAAAAATCCGCCTGTCTCCCATCCATTCAATTATAACTACATTAATTTCAAATTTGGTCGGAGCGTTATACTTACAAAATTTTTTTTTTTTTTTTACTTTGCGTTAAATCGTTTATTTTTTTTATTGTACTGAGAGTGGCTACATAGCTATCTAATGCCACTGCCCAAACCAGGCAAAGATCACACTCGACTTAACGGGCACAGAATTATCACCATGCAGAATACCTATGGTAAGATCCTTGAGAAAGTGATAGCAAGAAGACTCACAATGGAGCTGGAAAATAACAAGTCACTACCAGATGGATTGGGGAGTTACAGACCTGGCCGCGATACATGCATAAATGCAGCTGTTCTGGCATTCGATATTTTTGAGGGCTTCCAGACAAAGGAGGAAACAGTGATCGCCGCCATAGACCTGGAGGACGCGTACAATCGTGTGGACTACCAGATACTGATGGATCGCCTCATGGACATGATAGAGGACGCACGAATCATTAGGTGGATAGCATCCGCTCTACTTGCCAGGAAGGTAGCTCTGAGGACAGGGAAATGGACATCAGAGCCAATCGAGATCAACCCAGGGTTACCACAAGGATCACCCCTGTCCTCTGTTCTCTTCAATATCTACACAGCTGGCGTAGCAGAAACTGATAGGCAGTCTGGAAAAACTTTGACGTTCGCAGATGACATCATGGTCTATGAGAAAGGTACAGACAGAATACAAACAGCACAGCAACTGCAGACCAGACTCGCCGAAATAGCAATTTGGTGCGAGGAAAACAACGCAATCATCAACCCTGACAAAGCACAAGTACTGTGGTGTTCGCTAAACAATAACATCGTTCACACACCAACTCCACCTATCACCTTCAAGTATGAGGTAATTGAAAGGGAAACAACATTGAAATATCTGGGTATCACCTTCGATAGAACCTTGTCCTTCAACCAGCACATTGAAAACGTGTCAAGGAAAGTTAAAAAAGGAATCGGTGCCATAAAAACCATGGCGTCCGCACACATACAACAAAATGTCCTCTTTGTCATGTTCCAACTTCTGATCCTGTCAGTCCTTGACTACGGTTTGGGATGTCTCACCCTGTCTGAAGCAAATTTGCTAAAACTGGAAAGATTGCAGAATGAGGCAATGCGGGCAGTCCTAGGATGTACTAGGGACACACATATCATCTGTATGCGTTTTCTGTTGGACCTGAGCAGCGTTAGAATCCGTCACAAGTTGGCGCAAGCAAAGACTTACCTGCAAGTTATGGAAAACCCACACCACCCATTGTACCCAAGTCTGCTCACACAGAAAGGCACCCGCATAAAAAGAGGAAAGTCTTGGATGGCAGAGGCAGAGGATTCCATCAAACTGGTGTGTCCCATTGAAGACATCATTGATGGCAGAGAATGGATAAAGACCGGCCCTGAACAGACGGCTTTGACAAAGGTCATCATCACTATGGGAAGAGATAGGAGGGAGGGTGCAGCAGCGGTCACTGAACAGGACATACGACAGCTCATCCATGACAACTCCAAGAGACATGATCCGATTATATACACAGATGGATCAGTAAAAAGGGGAATCCAAAGTGGATGGGGTTTTGTCTGTTACAGTGAGAATAGGGTAATTCATGAAGAATCAGGGGCAGCTGCCACCCAAGTCTGCTCACACAGAAAGGCACCCGCATAAAAAGAGGAAGGTCTTGGATGGCAGAGGCAGAGGATTCCATCAAACTGGTGTGTCCCATTGAAGACATCATTGATGGCAGAGAATGGATAAAGACCGGCCCTGAACAGACGGCTTTGACAAAGGTCATCATCACTATGGGAAGAGATAGGAGGGAGTGTGCAGCAGCGGTCACTGAACAGGACATACGAAAGCTCATCCATGACAACTCCAAGAGACATGATCCGATTATATACACAGATGGATCAGTAAAAAGGGGAATCCAAAGTGGATGGGGTTTTGTCTGTTACAGTGAGAATAGGGTAATTCATGAAGAATCAGGGGCAGCTGCCACAACCACGTCCAGTATGAAGATGGAAATAGAGGCCATTACAAAGGCGTTGGAATGGATCAAGCTTACACGACCAACCACGACACACGCCGTGTTCCTCACTGATTCGCAGAGCGCCTTAAAGAAGATAGAGTGCGGGTTCATGAGGATGGAATGGATGACAGCAGTCATCAGACCCACTGCAATCAGTTCAATCACATGGATCTTCTGCCCTGGTCATGCGGGGGTCAAGGGAAATGAGAGAGCAGACAAGCTGGCCGGGAAAGCCACGGTGAATGGCACCCTCAGATTGGATAAGCAGGAAGTGCTAAAGGCTCTCTCTGAGCACTTGAGGAATGCAGAGGACACAGCGGCAGAGGACCAGCAAGCCATCAAGAGGATGATTGAATTGGGGGTCAGGAAAGGAGAGGGACGTGGAAGACAGCTCGTTGGGAAAGATCGCAGAGTACACAACCAAGTCTTGACGGGGACTGTCAGTTTGGACACACTTCGTTGCGTGTTGCAGAGGGGAGCGGAGCACGTATGGGGTTGCCCGTTGTGCAAGGATGCTGTTCCATAGGTAAACAAGTAAACAAGAGCTTAAAAGAAAAATCCGCCTGTCTCCCATCCATTCAATTATAACTACATTAATTTCAAATTTGGTCGGAGCGTCATACTTACAAAATTGTGTCGAAAATAATGTGATCTTCATCGTTTTCTGTATCTGCTAAAGCATTATAGAGATTGCTTTCAACCTTGATAGTCTCAGTCAAAGTTTATTGGATCAACCAAATCCAATTTTTACTGGACACAGTGTATGGTCTTCCAACACATGGCTCTCTATCCGGTACCCTGGAAATAATGTTTCAGATTTTAACCAGATTCTTTCAAGGGACCAATATTGTGTTTTTTTGTGCCATTTTCTGGGCCGCATAAATGCAGAAGATCGATGTTTTTAATGTAATGACTGCCACAGTAGCCAGATAATTAAACAAAACATAAAAACTATTATTAAAAGTCACTGTAAAGAGGCATTGGTGCTAAATTTCAAAAGAAATAGAAGATTGTGTGTTTCGTCAATCGAAATTACAACAAAATCAGCATCGCTTATAGATGCAAACATGAACCCACAAATCATCTTCACCAGCAACAGCGAACATTGCCTTTTATCAACCCTACTTAACGTTAATATTTTCAGGTCATAGACGTTCCTTTTTAACCTCTTTGAAACTTACAATTATTATTTATGAATGGTTTAAGTTTACTTTTTGTACTTCCCAGATTACGGAGCATGCGATAGCATCACCGCTCATAAAATTTAGACTTGAAAGGTTCCTATGGGCCTATGGTTCTACCGCAGTTTTTGGCACTCTGCACATTACTTATCTATGTAGAGGAAAGACATTTATCCCTGTTTGTCTTTCTAGCAATGTCTTCTGTTACACAAAACTTTTTCGACATATATTCTTCTCACTTACTTTGTTTCAGCTCTTAACTAGAGCTTTGAAAAAACGGAGTTTTCTTTACACATAATGTTCCATCACTATCAATAACCACCTCATGTTTATTTTTCTTTCTGCCTTTCTTAATTCGTTATGTTAACAAAGTTCAAGACTGTTCTAAACTTCAAACAACAACAACAAGAACATCAACACTAAGAACATCAACAACAAAAACAACAACAACAACAACAACAACAACAACTACGACAAAGACGACGACGAAAACAACAACAACGACAACAACAACAACGACGACGACACCAACATCAACAAAGTCAACAAAGCTGACTGTGAGAACACCGATCATCCCCTTCCCAAGCAATAATAATGTAGAATAATATCCGCCTCAAATCAATCACAACAACCAGAACATTGATCTGGTTTTTGTTGTTCACAGTCAATAGACCGATACTAATGTTTTTTTTCTACGTAGTAAAGTCTCTGCATCTCTACAATGTTCTGAACTTTGACCATCAACAACAAAAACAACAACAACCAACAAAAACTGACTGCGCGACCACTGATAATCTCCTCCTCCTAGTAATCATAATAATAAAAATACCTCCTCTCATATCACTGACAGCAACAGAAGCTTGGCCGGGGCGTGCTGTAATCTCTGCCACTCACTCAGCAATCATCGACAGCAGGTCCGCTGGTCATGGTAGTTAGAGAAGTAGCGTAATGTTTGCCCTCTTCTACGTAACCTTGATTGCTATCGTCAAAATAATTGAGAGAAAATATGGATGACATTTCAAGAAGTCCAAGCACAGTAGGTAAAGAGGAAAAAGCTTCATGAACCCTGGTTACACAAGGGACGGGGAAACAGTATTACCGCTTATTGTTTCACGATAAGGCATTTAGGTTATGGAGGTCGAGAGGCAGAGAGACAGAGAGACGGAGAGAGAGAGAGACAGACAGAGAGGAAAGGAAGGGGAGGGAGAAAGAGGAAACGTGTGTGTGTGTGAGAAAGAGAGAGTGAGAGAGAGAGAGAGAGAGAGAGAGGGGGGGGCGACATAAATAGTGAGTGGATGAAAGATAAAGTGCGAGTGAGTGGACAAGAAGGAGTGAACGTTAGTGAGTGATAAAGAGGTAGTGAACGTGAGAGAGAGAGAGAGAGAGAGAGAGAGAGAGAGAGAGAGAGAGAGAGAGAGAGAGATAGAGAGAGATTGAGGGAGTTAGAGAAAGTGTCAGAGAGGAGGCGTAAAATAGAGAGATAGCATGAATCTTAAAGGAAAAATGACAAATAAACGTACAAATAGACACAAATGCACTGAAGGAAACTAGTTGAAAAACAAATAAAAGTAAAAGAAAATGTAGGACTAGGCATAGATTTACAAGGGAATGCATAGACACTGGAGGATATGGAACGCAAACCCACCAGAGAGATGGTCTGAAAGGGAGGAAAAATAAATAAGTTCAGACAGAAGGCCGAGATGAATCTTCTATCAGCTCAGAGAGAAGCTTTTTGCCAGGTTGATGCCGGCGATCGACTTGGGGTTTTGTCTTTCACTCCATATCGTCTCCTATACGGTCTTGCGCCAACAACAAAAAAAAAAAATCTATTACTGTTTTTTGTTGGCTGCGATAGCAAGATTCTGTCTTCACTGCATTTATTCAATGATTGTGTTGCTGCCTTGCTGGTGAGAACAGAGGCGTGTTTGAACAGGCGAAAATTACCACCGGCGGTCAAACATTGGCAGCTTTAGTGCCTGGACGCCGAGGACGGGCTGTGTGTGGTAGTGGATGCGTTTGCTCAGTGAGTACTTAGCCGTTTTCTGTTTCTTTTGCTTTCCTATCGTTTGTGTGGTAGTGGATGTGGCGTTTGTTCTGTGGGCACTCATCCGTTTTCTGTTTCTGTTGCTTTTCTATCGTTTGTGGTGGTCTGTTTTCCTAACAATGCCCTTATTGAAACAACACTGCGGATAGGAGGAGATTAGCTCTAACCAAACTATCCGATTTGTCGTCATAACAGGTGGATAGTAGTTCAATCAAATATTTTATCGCATCAGATTGTCGTAAACCATAATGTCTGGATGGATTAATGTGTTTACAAAATTAATGATTCAGAAAAAAAAATATTTACTTAACAACCTAAAAATATTCATTAGATTTAGGAGAGGCAAACTTAAAGGATAACTAAAAGGAGCAGATATGTATCTGGTTGTAATCGTTTTCCAATAAATTCATTTAGTTCAAGCAGCCAATTGGCTCTCTCTAATCTTTCCTGAAGACGGCCTAAAACAGCAACTCTTGTTAATTCCTACCTAAAGCGTTCACAAGAGGAACAGAAATTGCCTTGAACCTGTTCTCAGAGTAAAGCTTTGCAATTAGTTATAGTAATGCCGTTACATGGTAGTGCCCAGGTGAAACATGGAAAACGTTTTCATTAGTTATCGGAAAGATACATGTCCTCTCTTTTTACAGGGGCCCGTGTTTCAGCTCAAGGTAAAAAGCCAGAAGATGTTCAGAAGTCAGGACTGGTTGTTAAGGTAATAGTACCAACCTCAAGTGGTTGTCCTATCTGTCTTCTTTGACGGAAACAACCCGGTAACATGCGCAGTGCTATAAATTATTTTGTTTTGTTGTTGTCTTTTTTTTTTTCTTTGCTGGCAGAGATGCATACAAACCGTACACCAGGTAAAGCAAAACAAAAAGAAGGAATTTTCTTTACATATGGGGTACGCTGAACAGATGAGTGAATGGGTATTTTATGACTTGTCGATACGTGGAAAAAAAATAATGAAGACTGATGAAAAATAGAGAGAGAGGAAAAAGAGAAAGAGAGAAGGCAGACCGAGAGAGAGACTGAGAGAGACAGAGATAGAGATAGACTAAGAGTGACAGAGACATATGGTAAAAAATAGAGAAGGGGAAAAAGAGAAAGAGAGAGAAGACAGATAGAGAGAGAGACAGATAGAGACTAAGAGAGACAGAGACATAAGGTGAAAAATAGAGAGAGAGTAAAAAGAGAAAGAGAGAGAAGACAGACAGAGACACAGAGAGAGAGAGAGAGAGAGAGAGAGAGAGAGAAAGAGAGAGACTGAGAGAGACAGAGACAGAGAGAGAGAGACCGAGAAAGACAGAGACAGATGGTGAAAAATAGAGAGAGGAGAAAGAGAGGAAGAGAAAGAAGATAGACAAAGATATGACAGACAGTGTGAGACAGAGAGAGACAGAGACAGAGAGAGAGAGACGAGAGAGAGAGAGAGAGAGAGAGAGAAAGAGAGAGAGAGAGAGATTCACATAGAAACGCACAGAGAGAATTCAAATTTTCCTGACTGCAGGAAATACCAGATTTTATCTAACAAAACACGTAATTATTACTCTCTTCAGCGCCTGAGAGAAACAGATAGACAGACAGAACTACAGAAAAATAAACAGAAAGAAACAGAAACTAAGACTTATAATAACCCCACATAGAAGTGCAAACATACACTAAAGAGATATTTAGAAAGGGCTTTACACACGTTTCTACTCATTCTCGTAAAAAAATCGACAATCCTTTTTTTCAAGGTTGAAAGGCCATCTTTCAGAAGAAAATTGACGAAGAGGGAAATATTTACCAAAACAGAAGAAAGTTGACGGAGAGAGAGAGAGAGGGGGAGAGAGAGAGATAGAGAGATAGAGAGAGAGAGAGATCTTTATGGAAACAAAACAGTATATCCCAAGGCAGGGGCAGAGTGAGGAGGTGAAAGGCATAAGTCTAAATTATGACGGGTTGGCCATTAATCAACATTGTAATGGGTCACTACTTGACCAGTATGACATTGATTGTCGAACCTGTTATTTGTAGCTTTTCAATTACCGTGCCTCTACAGCAACGGGAGCAGGTAAAAATAATAGTGTATTCTGCTGGTACATGTACTGATAATAGTGGAATACCACACACACACACACACACACACACACACACTAGCATAATAGCCATATATATTTCTTGTTCTGTGGTCGCATTATGCTGATAACAAAATAACAGTTACATAATCGACATTAAAAAAATCATTGGATGAGAATGAGAAAAATGAAAAATTATGGTTACAGAGGCAACTTTTTTTATTATCGAGCGCTAGGATGCCATTAATTTATTTCCTTCATTTTTAAGACACTATTACTGGAAGGTAAAGTGGGTATAATAATGGTTATGTTAAATAACATATTTTTAAATTTGTTGTTTTATTTTTATATGGAACTGTATGAAAATAGTCATTCATATCAACCACAAGTGTGTTCTGATTTAAGGAGACGGGATATATAGCATTTATTTCTTGCGTGAAAAATTTTTGGAAATTGTAAGCTGTAACGATCGGAAAAAACGCAAATTGAAAATATAAAGATTTGAAAAAGAAAAGAGAGTGGAGTAAAAGACCAAACAGCAATAATAACATCAACGACACCAACAACGCCATCAGCAACACTAACAGCAATACTACTACTACTACTACTACTACTACTACTACTACTACTACTACTACTACTACTACTACTACTACTACTACTACTACTACTACTACATAATAATAATAATAATAATAATAATAATAATAATAATATCAAAACGATCTTAAATTTCAAATATCAAAACCTAAAGAGATTTTGTGATTCGTAGTTGTATTTTTCAAACTTTTGTTTAATTAAAAGTTCATATTATAAAAGGAAAAAAAAGAAAATAATAATAACAATAATGATGATGATGATAAAAACCAGCAACAACGATAATAAAAATAATATGTATACTAACAGCAAGAAACATAAACAGCAACGCAATTCAACATCACGACATACATATTCATGTAACAAAAAGCAAACGGCTATCGAAGTGCAATCAAACCGATCTAAAGCCTGTTTATTGATTGACACCTGATGTGCTACATGTATTACTAATTCTTGCTATTGACCGCGCAGTTGCTACTCCAACCACAATAAAAGTCATACAAGTGGAGGCCCCAGCAATAACTGGCGCACGCTGTGCTCGAATCATCACACTCTCTCAGTGATCATGTGTAAGAAAAAACAAACAGCATTATTTTAATAAAACAGTATTACACGTGCTATTGTTTTGAATGCTTGTTCGGTTACCCTTTCTGTCTCCCTCTCTCTCTCTCTCTCTCTCTCTGTCTCTTTCTATTTCTCTATCTCTATGTCGCTCTATCTCTGCGTTTAACGTCCTTTCATTTTCATTTTTTTTGTAGTAATTTGCAACCTGCTGGTTGCTTCTATCAATGTTATTTTACCACACTCTTCCTTTCTTCCCAGGTGTGGACAAATTCTCCGCGGACATTGAAGCCATGATTGGGAGAAAGCCCGGCCACTATTGGCATATTTGTTGGAAATTCGTCGCCCCGATCTTTATAATGGTGAGTATCTGAGTATCTGTATTTGTGAAGTAAGAGAGAGAGAGCGAGAGCGAGAGAGAGAGAGGGGGGGAGGAGAGAGAGAAAGAGAGAGGGAGGGAGAAAGAGAGAGCAAGCGAGAGAGAGAGAAAGGAGAAAGAGAGGCAAACAGAGAGGTAGAGGGAGGGGTAGAGATAGAGGCAAACAAAGAGGTAAAGAAAGGAGGGAGAGATATAGAGAGGCGAGTGAGAAAGGAGAAGAAAGAGTCAGTATGACAAACAGTCAGGCAAAACGAAAGAGAGAGAGAGAGAGAGAGAGAGAGAGAGAGAAGAAGAAGAAGAGTGAAAGATAGACACACACACACACAGACACACGGAGACAGAAACAAAAAACACACAGACAAAGAGGCAAGAAAGAGATAGAGAGACAGAGAGAGATAGACAGAGACAGAGAGAGACAGAGGCAGAGAGAGACAGAGGCACAAAGATAATGAGAGAAGCAGACAGGAAATTATTTCATAGAGGAGAGACGTCGCACAGAGTAAGAAAAAAAAATTGGTTTTTATAAGGATGTCAAGAGAAAAATAGACATACCGACACAGAAAGACAAACAATTAGGTCCACAGAGGGATATCAAGCGTGAAATAGACAGACAAACGCAAAGATTGTTAAATGATAGAGAGAGATAAATGGAATGCAGAGACAAAATCAGGCAGACATACAGACAGACAAACAGAAAAATAACAAATAATGATAGTTATACAGAAGGTAACTTCATGGACAAATCTCTCTCTCTCTTTCTCTCTCTCTCCTCTCTCTCTCTCTCTCTCTTACTGTTTTTGAAACTCACCTGCCCAGTAAATTTGCAACAAATTCCACTATCACTAACAGCGTCAGTCCCCACTATACCCATCAAAAAGCCAGTACAAACACAAGCAGGGTAACCACCGCCCACTAAAAGTAGACAGTACAAACACATGGAGGGTAATGGATGAGGCTCGCCCAGCTATTCACACGCCCTAGTCTGCCAGGCTCAGACAGTAATAGGGCCCTAAAACGCACGCTTCTAGTCTCTCTCCTACCTGACCCTGTGCACAGATTTGGTTACCCGAGAGAAGGGGGTACATGCCAAGCCAAGGTGTTACTCTCTAAAATCTGGATAAGACTACAACCACACTGTCTAATAGTGACTTCATCATTATTCGACTCGTACAAGCTCTGGAGTGCCTTTTCACTATTTTCACGGATTAAAATCATATTTGTGGATTTTCAGCATCTACGGGAGGTAAAATTTTGTGTGGCTCTAGACTCTAGATCTAGATCTAGAATGTGATTGTTTTTATTAACATGCTAACATGATACTAATATGCATAGATCTAGCCGGCAGATGGGTCCAAATTTCACGACAGCTGTTTTGGAATCGGTTCGGTATTTTGATCTAGACGAGATTGATCTCTGAACACCTGTCTTAAGAAGAATTGCAGACAATGATCACATTCATTTATCTGATGGAATGCAGTAGTAACATAAAATTATCTACCTATTGTGGGGTTACTTTTTGTAATGAAACGAGCCTTTTGCTTTTAAGAAACTGACTTTTTCATGTGTTCAACCATGCGTTCTTTTCTGTATAATCTATATAACGTCAGAAAAACGAACTGTTCCCTCAGACCTAAAAAAAATATAAAAATACCCGATCGCATCACCAGCCCTTGCACATTGTTTTTGGCAATGATACAGTGGCATACTTTTGTATACGACTTCCACTTAATCCTTCTCTGGTTTGTATCCATGCCACTAATCTTGTTGATTTAAATTTTTAATCCACCAATGTATCAGGTCTTATTCAATACTTTTATACTAATCTTTAGCATATGCCGGATTAGGATAACAGGGCAGAATGAATTTTGAGGGATGGGATTTTAACTAAAAAATGAAAATTTCAGTTAAATCGTTCTTTTGATATTCTGTTTTGGCGGGGAGAGAAGATGATTACATTGAGATTTGTGTATTGCTGGGAAGGTTTAGAGAATGGGTTAGTTGTTGGGAGTGAGAATAATAAATGAGAAAAATTGAAGGAGGATATTTTTTGGGTCATGCATTTTAAACTGATTGATATATCCGCAACGGGTCGGACAAATGTAAAAAAAAAAGCAATCATAATCACAATATACACACTGTTCTTTACTGAGTAAAAGACTCCATCACAAAGGGAGATGACCTCCAACATGACCAGACAAACTCCATCGTTGAGCCTTCAGCCATTGTTCTCAGGCCTGAACAAGGCAGAGGAAATGTCCTGGTAATGGGCTCTATTGTGCTGGGTCTGGCGGTTACTCGCTATGACGCCGGGCTCTGTTCATCTTAGATGTCCAGTCAGTCAGCCTCTCTGCCTTGACATTAAGATTATCATTATCCAGTCTTGTCCGCATCCCCGCATCCATAACGTTCTTGAACATTCATCTATTTTCATTCACTGGCATATATCCAGTTTTCCCCTAACCCCTCCCCCTCCTGCTCATAGCGTTCTCGGACATGTCACAGTCCAAGCCAAACACCTGCCATATTCCGCAGTCTGTATCCTTTTCTGGGAAACTTGTCTCTGGTCGGAGAGAGAAGATCCCTCCTCATTTAGAATCGACTATGTTCTCAAAGGAGATGCATGCAGTGACGAGTACCATGACTAAATTCTGAAACTGTACGTGATACTACTGAGAGAATACAGTGGAAACGTCGGTGTGTCATAATGATTGCTGTCTCAACTTCTTTGAGGACAAAATCCAGCCAACATGTGATAAACAGTCTACCAACTTAACTACGTATCTCCCCTGCATACCCTTCTAAGCCTTTACTTATCTAACTTATTGAAAAAGGAAAATAAATGTGAGGTAACTATTTATGCAGATAAATCGACAGTGGTTTTAGAGAAATACGTACTCAATACAATCAAAATAATCTACCGATCCCATCATCTTTAAATTATTTTAACATTTGACACACTGTTAAACTTACACCTGTTTTGCTCTGAGCACATCACACAAAACTTTACATTCAAAAGTTAATAAAAAAAATAGTAGAAAGCTGTCATCTCAGCCCAATGGTTACTTGCATGAAAATTTGCTCTCAGTAGAAATATCTAGTAGCAGTCTCAAAATTAATGCCGTAGAGCAACCTGGCCCAGTCGGCCTGAGGGAGGTAGAGCTAACATGCACGGACCACCTGCCTCTCGGGAATGTCATTGTCTGGTCTGAGATCACCAGACAGGCCGCTTCAAAGGTTATAATACAGGTGTCACTCCCACAGGGGTGAGCGAGCAAAGGGGCGGCACAGTGTCATTATAAAGAATAGAAATAACTAAATAAAATCTCCACAGGTGGAATTAAACTGGTTATAAAATTCTTGTAGATAGCAACAAAAAATGGAGGCGGAGTGGGGATCAAGAAAAGATTTTATCTGAGATCGAGTTTATTTTAGATAGGCTGTAAAATGCGTATTTTAGACAGGCTGTAAAATGTTATTTCTAACCGAAGATCATTTCGATATAACATGTACTTCAAAAAAGTTTGAAAAAAAAAAAAGATAATTCATTGTAGATGAAGTGGTTGCTCCCACAACCTACGGCGGGCGTCATTCGCTGCCTTTATTTTTTATTTTTTATTTGTTTTTACATTTTAAACATGAATAGAAGAAGAGTATGTAGCGTCTGGGGATACATGTATACATTATTTTTATTTTGTGTTTGTTGTTACATAACGTCCAACACAGCAATATATAGGCTACATTGTGGACAGATCCCAAGACTAACTTCTGACAATTTTACGTGCTGCCACAAAGAGTCATTGCGGAAATACCGGATCTCAGACGGACAGAGAGAGATACAGAGAGAGAGAGAGAGGGAGATAGAGATAGAGAGAGAGAGAGAAGGAGAGAGAGAGAGGGAGAGACAGACAGACAGACAGACAGACAGACAGACAGAGTGGACGAAGAAGGGAGAGGGATATAGAAAGAGGGTAGAAAAGAGCGAAAGATAGAGAGAGAGAGAGAGAGAGAGAGAGAGAGAGAGAGAGAGAGAGAGAGAGAGAGAGGGGGAAAGGCAGCGCAGAGACAGAGAGATATAGAGAAAGAAAGAGAGATAAATAGATAGATAGATGGAGAGAGGGGGAGAAAGAAAAAGAGAGAGAAAAGAGAGTAAGAAAGGGAAAGTTGTCTGAAAACTGAAAAAAATACACTTGGAGCGAAAAGGAATTGATTCAAGAGAAAAACAACTCTAACGTTACAGCATAAGGAATCAAGGGATTTATCCGCGGTTTGTAACACGTTGCGGCCACAAACATATATCACGGTGGGAGGGGGCTGGGTGCGCTGGTCAACAGTGGTCAGTCTCGCAATATGTAACATTATGCTTCGACTCGGAGTGGTCGGGCAAGTGTGTTTTATACGGCTTTAAAAAAAAATCCTGATACAAAACCCTCGTACATTATTAGAAGCTGTTCGATTTGTGGTGTTCAGAGATTTCTTGGTTTTACTAGTTTGGGGGGGGGGGGGTAGAATATAAAGACGTTTATTGTAATTATATAAATAGCATTTCTAATTAACTGGAACAAAGTGGTATTAACCTTTTTTATTGCGAAAATTAATTTTCTTTTCTCAAAGTGGGTTTAGAAATTATCAAGAACTTTAATGAAACAAACAAGAGATATTTATCATGGGTCAGCACAAAAAGTACAACATAAACCATACTGCGAGTTGGATACAGAGGAATATTCAGATGTGTTGTTAAAAATAACGGCCCTTGCTTCGTTTTTCTTTTTTCTGTTCATTTTATTTTTATAAGATTCTGAGTGCTTGCGAGTTCACAGAAAATATTTTTTTTTATTTTTCACAACTCATATAACCAAAAGGAAAAGATATTGAACAGGGTTACACTATCTTATGAACAGTGTTTTTTTGTGCGTTTCTTTACTTTACATCAAGTTTCTTTTTCCTCTCCCTTTCCTGTTTTATAGCAGTGGAATCACATTGAAGTATCCACAAAAAGAAAAAAAAAGTCAGTTATCAACTATTTACCTGGACTAAAGTAAATAAATTAAACTTGTTTAAATCTATATTTTAAACCGTATCATTCGATGCCATGGTAACGCTGTGTTGCTCATTGCTAGTCAGCATACCTCCGTTCTGTACAGGTTTCAAATAGACCAAGCAACGCCTGTTTGACTTCAGTGTACACAGCCCAACGATAAGCCCGAGACAAAACATACACATAGGACAAGTCGGAGAGTGTTTGGTGCGTTAACATCATTCTCCACTTCCATTAAGACACGTTCTGAATTCAATGCAGAAGCACCACAAACTCGTTTCAGACCAAACAGGGTGCCAACAAGTGTAGTCAGATAGAGCTCTGAACTGAACACCAGGAGTCCGCGATTCGAATCGCAGGTGATGTCCCTGTTCCCTGCAGGTTTTTTTTTTTGTTTTTTTGTTTTTGCTTTTTTTGTTTGTTTCTGCTGTTGTTGCTGTTGTTGTTGTTGTTGCAGCTGCTGCTGCTGCTGTCGCATCAAGCGTTTTGATTACATAATGCATGCTCGACATCTTAATGGGAGCCGCTTTTAAGGTTCAACTTGGGACCTAGGAAATATTAAATAAATCAAATAAAGAGGGGGGGAAAGAGAGAGAGAGAGAGAGAGAGAGAGAGAGAGAGAGAGAGAG
>RQTK01000100.1:585090-609175 GCA_003991915.1 Elysia chlorotica
TTATTATTATTATTATTATTATTATTATTATTATTATTATTATTATTATTATTACTACTACTACTACTACTACTACTACTACTACTACTACTACTACTAAATAAAGTGATTCGTGGTCATAGTTTAGTACTAATACTTATCTTTGCAGACTGTATTATGATACAGTATTTTCCCCTATGTTTAGCACGAGTTGTCAAAGATTTACAATCACCATAGATTTTTAGTTTAGATTTCTCGAGTTCCTATGGGAGAACGACGTGAAAAGCTTTGAGGTTTACGATTGGTCGAGGGGCCTACTTGATTGTATAACTATACGATTTTGAGTACATCAGCTGTCGCTAAGGTGGTGTAGCAGGTGGTGGACACGCTGACCATTGTGATGTCACCAGGAGAGACAGGTTGTTAGGCATGGCTATGGATACGAGAACAATAAACCTACGGGTTATAACAGTTACTAACCTTAGCAGATGGAGCGCTTTGGTAGTACATGTATAACTGTATAACTGTTCTTTATTAGAAACTTTCAAAAAGATTTATAATTATAAAACCTCCCCCCCCCCAACTGTTAAAGAAAGAAATTTTTAAAGAAAAGACTTGATATTCTAGTTATTAGAAGGTACTGCATAAAGCCACCCGGGCTGACAAAACGAAGAAGACTGTAGCTTGGATTATGCTCGGGTTCTGAACATTCGTCTGACGCGATTGTAAACATAGACCAATCCTTTGTCATCAAAACGAATCCTTTAATAAATTATCAACTTAAATAGAAATACCGGGTAATCATCGATATCATGATTCACTGTCTGCCTTTAAGCTGTTTCTAGCTATGTATTTTGTCCGCGATTAATTCGGTTCGGTAAGTTCCCCAAGCGACAATCAGCTAAAGGCTCATTACACGGCGGCATGGTGGCTAGATTTACGTTCAACTTCGACCTCATCATGATTATACCTCATGATTGAAAATTTCCCCCGCCTGTCAAAGCAAATTATTTTTGAGTTACGTATTATTCATATTCAACACAGTGGAATAATCTAAGACATGACAAAGCATGTGTCTTAGTTCCTACACCCCCCCCCCCTTTCTGTGCGCACCGTAGCTCTAGCACCTGCGTGCGACCAGGGAATTAGTCAGCACGGGTAGAAAGCTGCTTGTGGCCCACACCACGTAAGCATCGCAATATTAGCCTCGCTCATGTAACCATCAAATCTCTTTCTTTGTTTCTTGCACATTCCAAAGAATAATTTTAGAAACAATGTCAGTTTGTCTGCAAAGACCGAAAGGGAAATTGTACCTTCTCTGAGAGTTAATAGAAAAGTAATTTAGGAAATGATATTTCATGCAACCGTCATATTTATCATTAGAATTACCATTCTTTTGGTAAGTCCCTAACAATAGGCCCCAGCTCTGTCATTATCCTCTGTGGCAGTTAATCAGCATCAGTTGTGACACTGGCATGACCACAATGCCAGGCGCGTGCTTCAGTGAGCAACTGGGCGCTGGTCACCTGTCAACTTCCTGAAGCGATGCCTCGATGACAAGGGTAGGTGCCGCAACAAATTACTGCTTCCGTCTACACATCGTTCATGCTTTAATCAGGCGGCTCTACTGTCTCTGACCATGCATCTCCTAGAAACATGAATAAAAAGGGGCGAAAATATAACCAAAGATAATTGATTCGTCTTTGTATAGAATCATTGTCTCCAAATTACCATCGTTCTAGTAATAGATAAATTGTAGTTTTTCTCGTGAGAAGCCTCGGTATCTGGTTAAAAATGATTAAAATGCATATAAAGATAAGCACCACATCATTTGAATAATCTCCAACCATAAAAACAACAGCACCATCATAAACATTAACAACAACAACAACAATCGCAGTCGTGACAGCAATGATCATTTTACAAAGTTGATTGTTGGATGGTCAATTAAATCATTTTTTACTTCCAACGTTAGCAACTAGACTTCATCACGGACGTGTCCTAAAACCTACTACCTCACAGAGACAGAGCCGACATACCGGGATCTCACTTGATCTGCATACACCGATTTTGACAAAAGCGTTTAGACAGAAAGGTTAATTGATCGGGATTCGAACGCAGCACTTATCATTTAAACAGTCAGTCGCTTCAACAACTCAGCTGCATCCCCCAAAAATAAGAATGAAAGAGGTTTGTTTTTGTTTTTTTTTTTTTTTTTTTTGGGGGGGGGGGGAGATTGGGGGTAGGGAGGGGTAGAGAGGTCAAAGTAAGTCGATATAACTATTACTCAAGGTTATGAGCCCGAATCATTTGAAAAATTCAAAGTCTACTAATTTTGTCGGTGAGAGAAAATAAAAGCTGAAGTGAAACAGATTGCATTGTAGACCAATATTATTACATAGCAAGTAAAAATACTCATGAATGCTATAAGCTGATCATACTACTCTGGCGTTTCTGTCCCAAGGCACTATCCCACGTGAGATTGTCTCTCAGTCAGCAATTACATCTTAGTGCAGCACAGCTATGTTGTGGGTGTTAGGGGTCCTTTTCTTTAAAAAAAAAAGACGCAATATCCTTTTCTATCGAATTATATGTATGTTGATACAGTGGCAGCGAATGTTGCCTCGAGAAAAAAGTAAAAGTATTTTTCTCGTACATTCATAAAAACGGTGAAGCGTTTAAAATTGTGTTAACCGCGGATAAACGAGTAATAATTCTAATGAGACCAATAGTCTTTTAATGAGGATGTTATAAATGTAATAGGTTTGAAAATTACTGCTTTCCTTTTTATAGCGTATAAAATAGAGAAAATTAGTTAATAGCTATGTATTAATTTGTTTGCATTTTTACTTCGCATCCAGGCATTCTAAAAATTTATGATATTCTATTTTTTTTCTTTCAGTAAATCTTTATTGTACGTTGCTTGCTAGCTTGCCTCTACGTCTTTCTTTTGTGATGGTGCCTTTCCAAGCCACCACCTCTCCTCCTTCTCTCCCCTCTCTCTCTCTCTCTCTCTCTCTCTCTCTCTCTCTCTCTTTCTATGTCTCTCTCATTATCTCTCTGTATCTCTTTCCTCTCCCTACGCATCCCCCTCCTTAGGTTTGGAATATTTGGATGATGGAGTGTTTGCAGATTAAAATTGATTAAAATTAAAATTCTCTCCAAAAACAAAGACAAGAAAAACAAAAAACCTAAATCTAAAAAAGAATGAGCAACAGGGGAAAAACTCGTTTGTCTCGACAACAAAAAAATAAAACTAATTCTAAACAAAAAATAGCAACAGGAAAAAAAACTCGCTCTCACGAACTTTTACTTTAACTAATTCCTTCAATGGGCACCACTTTGCAAAAGCTTAATGCGGCCTCTTAAAGCTATATTGGAAATCTTCACCCAAAGGCATTCGGGACTCATGAACCGATATCCGCTGTAGATGCCACAAAGGAATAGTGGGTGCTTTCTTTGATTGAGCTGTCAATCAATGGCGCCCGAGCGGTTCACTTCCGGGGCTCCTAGCAATGATCGACGCAAAGGACGCGCCAGACCGGAAGTGGTAAAAAGCTGTGAGGTCATGATATGTAGGAACTTTCTCGACCTTGAGGTATGGTGTGTTCAATAATCTGTGTGTAGACAAGACAACGCCTGTCTCCTCGCATTGACCTCCTTGTTCTGTGAGGAGTCTGTATAATCATATCATTGTTATGAAGTTCGAGGGATGCATCTATTGAGGTCTAGTTGCTTGGAAAGATGTTCGAATTACACAATACAATTAAAATGCCACTTACGCATGTAAAACTCGATCAATATTGCCCTTGATAAACTAGTAGGAGGGTGAGGCTAGAGCCTCAGATCAGACCCTGTCTTCGTTAGGGATTCTTGGAAACTTCAGAGGCGTTGCTTAAATTATTCAAAGATTCTAGAAATTAATTTAAGATAAAGTTATTCAAAGATTCTAGAAAATTAACTTTAGATAAACCTATTCAAAGATTCTAGAAAATTAACGTTAGATAAAACTATTCAAATATTCTAGAAAATTAATGTTACATCTTTCTAATCAAGGATTCTAGAAAATTAATGTATGATTTGAATTTTCGGATTACTTTTTAATGTAGGTGTACAATTATGTTAATGTTGGTAAAGACCAATTCCAGTTGTAGCTCCTTGTAAGTTTTAGTTAATACCAGATTTTTCAAATAACTATAATTATCAAAATATGACTCGCTTCTACTGCGGCATTAAAAGTAAACAATCATCAGCAGCTGATTTTCCAATATCATCCATCAAATCTTAATAATGCAATTAAATACCCTTAGCTGCTAGAAGGAATAACATTTCACAAAATTAATAGTTATGTACTATCTTGGGAAGACTTGAGCTCCGCTTTAGACTTCAGTTGACTTTAAATGTCTGCCTTTGCCTGAGTAATTTTAAACATTAACAGCGCATCTTATTGTTTAAAAGATAACATAAATTGCGCAAACGGAGAACAAATTTTATACTAAAAGACAGTATGGCACTTATGGTTGTTAGATCGTTTGTCCTTATATTTTTCGACAAGTGAAATACATTTTTTTCTAAAATCTCGTTTCTCATAACCACTTTCCTTACATAAAATTCCTTTCCAACTTGACAAAATGACAATAAACCGAGATAAGACCCAAACTTAACAGGACAGACATAATGAACATTTCAACATTGTTTCGATGACAGTTTCAACTGTAGATTTAAAGAAATCTTGAAAAAGCGGTCACAAATATTTAAGTTTGATTGACTCGTAGCTACAAAATAAATATTTTGTACACTTTAATGGACATTGGATATGGTTTTACTCATAAACATTGTTCATCGTTAGTAATGAACATTTAAAAAATTATTATTACCCTTAGAACACCAAATCCAATGATAAAATTCTTTTTTTTTTATCTTCGTATTCATTAAATTTTATTATTCGAGTAATAAAACCAATTGGTTGATATTGTAGGTTTTTTTTTAAATAAATCAGTGCCTTTTTTACAAGGAATATAATTAACTGGTCATGTGGAATGAACATTAAACGAAACGATTCATAAATCAAAATAAAACTCCAGTCAGTTCTACATTCCCATTAACGCGTTGCAATCGTTGTATCGTGAATTTGAAGGAAACGTGCATTAATTGCATACATTTTTAGACCTTAGAACCTCTCAAAATCGCAGTCAAAATTGTTACGCAAAGAGATTCCAACATAAAATGTGACAATTCACAATCTGATTTTGTTTCTATTTCTATTTACGTTTATGGACTGGATCTTCCTAAGCATGTTTTTTTCCAGAGTACATGTTATATGCTTAATTGAACTTTGAATAGAAAACCATGTTCACCAGGAATTTTTTCCTGAGAATGTATTAAAAATGAATTACAAATTCAAAAAACTCTTTCCAGACACTTGCCTGGATCGTTAAACCAAAGCTTATGTTTATGTGAGTCAAGTAGAGTAATTACGAAAAAAACACAAACATTCTTTTAAATCCAGCACATTATGTTCTCTTGTTTTTAATTTGTGCCCTGAACGCCCATTCACACAACTTTGATTAAACTTCGCCCCTCTAAACGAGTCATTATTATTATTATTATTATTATTATTATTATTATTATTATTATTATTAATTGTTGTTGTTGTTGCTGTTGTTGCTATTGTTGTTGTTGTTGTTTTTGCAATTGTTATTTTATAGCTATTTTTTTCCTCCCTGCACATGAACGATTATCATTTCACCTACTTAACTCTTTTACAAACAAGGCAATTAGACGAAGCAATCAATGGACCATTAAACGCCCTGTAAAATTATCGGTGCAGATCATGAAACGAACGCGCAACAGCTTTCTACTGGCTTTGTTGACAGCGATAACCATTCGGTCCTTAATGTTATCAGTGCTGGTGCTCACTCTGTTTCTCATCGACCAGGTTTGAAAAATCAATGAAAGGGTTTCTTGTGTATCACTGCACAAACTTATTTTTTTTAAATAAATATTTCTTGTACAGATTTTTCTGCAGTTATAAAATTGTCTAACTTGCGTAGTTAGCGGATAGTTCCTTTCTTATAAATATTGCTTTTTTATATTACGAATTTTTAATATCAGGGAACACGATCTTTTAATATCGCAAGTTTCAATGAACACTCATACGAGGTAGCTTACGGATCGTTTCTTTTCTTATAAATATTGCTTTATTACAACACGATCTTTTAATATCGCAATTTTCAAGGGACACTCATACGAGGTAGGACACTTGCAGTGTTAATTTAGGAAATCTCATCCCTGTTGAGTTGAGCTGTTAAAGCGTTGACAAGAACAAATTAATTTCTCGCCTCTTATCTGCTTGACATCCCAAAATTTTATATGGACCAATCTTGTGGGCGTGTCTCTGTATTTTCCCTATTAATCAACCCCTATCGTACGTCATGATCTGTTATCTTGTCCATAGGTTGTGGGATATCCATAGGCCCCTAAGTTTTAACTAATTATGTTCATATTGAAAGTATTTTGTTTATTTAAAACAGCACTGGGCTTTACTAGCATTAAGCAACGTAGTACGCACACACACATCCAAACACTCCCACACCAGTAAAACAGTAGAGAAATTAATAGGCTGAGAAACTCGGTACGCGCTTAGACACACACACACACACACACGCACACGCACGCACATCGACACAATCACCTACACACACACACACACAAAAACCCAGCATCGCGATTGATTTTCCCTGGCACTGGAGGCAGTGGCGCGGCCAGCAGAGAGCGCTGTCCCTGTCAGAGCCCGAGATAAACCGATAAAGGTATCGACTCCAGCCGGTCCTCCCGGTCCTCCCGCCGCCCTCACCCGCCTCGATTGCCTTGTTAATGGCTTTCTCGGCTGATTTGTGCGGATTGGGCCGCTGGAGAAATTTGTTATCACTATATAATCTCGCTATTCTTCTTTATGTTTACAGTCCTTCAAAGTAGCCGGGTACCCCCTGCCCGTATCTTATAATCACACCGGATCCCGTGTACTCTTAGATCCATTATGCTGGGGGTTCTCTTCTCCTAAAAGCTAAACAAACATGCTGATAGAGAACACGTTTCTGGTCTATGATATCATGAAAGATTAAGAACCATCAAAGGCGTTTTTTAAATCACAAGAAGGGTAATAAAAACACGGAAAATCGATAATCGATGCCGATGGGGTAACATGAGTCCAAGCGGTCCCTCTCAGAATGTCAGTTTATCAACCAGTTGATGATAATTGTTATGTCACCAGTAAAGAAAACGCCCAAGTTTGCCTAGCGCTAAAAGCAATGGTCTCTTATGTTATAAACGTCAACACTGTGTCAAAAATTGTAGTTTATAAAAAGTAGCGGGTTTGCTTTAATATAACCATTTGAGTTAACACGCCAACATGTTAAACAAATAAATAATTTTCATATACAGCAAACTATATTAAATTTTGTAGCACATCCAGATACACTCGCCAATGCTAAAAAAATTATATATAATGGCGATTGCTATGCGGTATCCACTGCCTAAGTTAATTCTATCGTTTAAACGTTTAAAGAAGGACATAAGCTTATAATATAACGTTACACGGTACAACGTCTCATGTCAAGTCTTTCAATTGAGACAGATTTCTTTGATTATCATTTTCAAGAAATATAGAGAAAGACATTTCATGTTTCGCAAAATCTCTGAGAAAATTTTCAGAGACATTGAGAATTTCTTGGTTGGCCCAATGGAGTGAAATAATTTCATCTGTTAGTGAAACAAACAGTGAGCCATTGGGTATATTTTTGGAATTTTTTTCTCCAAGTGCTCGTACCAAATGCTAAAAAAGACAAGAACTTCGGGAAAGCACATGCTAAATAATATAGATACAACAATGTTTTCTATACTAAAAATGAGGCCTACAGGCTTTGCGAGCAAAGCTTATTCAGGGCTCAAAAAGTGTCATTCAAATCATGTGAAAAGATGTCAATCTTAGAGTGCAAGTATTGCTCATAGCTCAAGCAATATCCATTTAAATCTGGATGCGTTTTGGACAACCTCGTGTGCATCCTCTTGCAAAACCATAATTATTGCACGTCAGTTCTCAGCTACGATTACACGTCAGACTCCAAATGCAAGTCCTCTTACAGCACTGAGACAGGTGCCCATTAAATAATTCATACGATGCCTTCGTGCGTATCATAGAAAAGCTAGTACATGATCCGGGAAATTGACGTCTTCATGAGTCTTGCAATCCCATACCCCCATGACCTCATCAGTGGTTTTTTGAGGCATTCTACTTTTCATGCTAATATTGCTCTCGCTGGACATTTCCCTCTGGATGCAGTCATACCACCCCCTCCCCAAATAAAAACAAACTTGTTCAACAGATTACTATTGGTTGTAATCATCTGATGTAAACACCCCGCTGTGAGATGAGTTTTATCCGTTTGTTGTGTACATGGAGAGTTTATAATGAGACTTTAGCTGACACAAGTTTCAAAACGAGTGGCCGATAAATCAAACTTAGCTTGAACACAAATGTTGTAGTAATGCGACATTATGGTGTTCAACAATAAAACAGTGCCTTTCTCGATCCGTGCCTGAGCAGTTTTAGATTTCTTCAACATGCTTCATGACTTGTATTTCAAAGACTTTATATGTATTCAATGCGCAGAACTAACAGACGAGGCATTTTAATTGAAAAAATAGAAATACTATCATAAATCCCATAAAATATTGACTCGAAGCTAAGGTCAATCCACTTTGTAAAAACTGTTTTCTATTATTTTTCTCAATACCCACATACTGTTGAATGAATGGCTGGTATTGATATTAATTTAAGTAGAAGAGAGACTAGATGATTCAGGAATTAGAGGAAATACAGGTAGTCATAGATTCTTTGACATGAGCAAATCAAAATAATCTGGTTTGAGTATCTACCATTTCGCCATAGATTACATTTCCTTATCCTCCATTGCCCTGAAACACAGTTTCTCTGCGCACCTGATCATTCTCTAATGGTACCGGCGACAAGTAGCGCTGGGGGGCTCCAACCCCTCTGACGTGCCTGGCCGGTCTCGGGGTGCGACTCGGGCGATTACGGCCGGACCGAACCCCAGCGGGAACGGGCCATGCACATGATAAATTCTGCTTCCATTGGGTGGGATTTTCTGCTTTATTTGGGCCTCTGAGGATGGTTTATATTTTAGTACTGCCGTCACTTATGCCTTGGAGAGAAAAACACCAATAATGCAGTTGAACATTCTAAAAACTCTGAAATAATACAATAATAATTTTAATACAATGTCACGTACTGTGTACTGTCTTGGATACATGATTTCAAGAGAAAACGTTCAGAATCTATTGGTCAAAAAAAAGTAAATAAACTTTACTGAAATTTGAGTGTTATGATAAAGACAGAACCACCGATTTTGTATTATTAAACTTAAAGTAACATAACACAAATGAAAGGAAAACAAAAATCTCTCCTCATGCCTATCAACTACATATAAAAAACAATGTCTGTGCTGACTATAACTATTAGAATGATGGTCTCGTTATCTGGTGCTAAAAGTATAATATTGATATCCATTTATACACCAGAATGAAATAGTAATATTATTACCTCAGCCACCAATTCCATGGAAGGAATTCGACTTTATTATTAGCGAAAAGAGGAAACTCTTAAGTCTAATTCAGAAGTGCATTGAGAAGAAATCAATGATTACCACCAGCTCGTGTGCAAAAAATATGCAATGTATCAAAAGAAAAAAATTATGGAAACCATTAATGCAAGCTGTCAAAAAGATTTTGTCAGTGGAGATGACTGCAATAACTTTTAAGATTGGAGTATTTCAGGATTTTGATGAGTCATCGTACTGCTTCAATCATGCAACAAAAAATCTCATGTAAAGTAGTTTAGTAGGAGTGCGCTGAAATAAATAGCATAGTAGCAAGCCTTAAAAAGCTACAAATGGAAGAAAGGCGCACATGAATTGATCAGAATAAGTTTAGAACTGCATCAGCCGGACTGACTTTTCCACTGCATTTAAAAGTAAAAGCAAAACTGAAAACTAATTATGATGTGATGTCAGGAGTTTGATAGAAAAATACCTGATATTAGTGATGATCTTTTCTAAACCTAAAAGATCAATAGTATGATATAAAGATTAAAGTAAAGGTGATAAATGTTCTATGATAACAAACCTTAAAAGGTTAAAATAGCTAAATGTTTGAATATCATGGGTTGATTGTTATTTCATCTTTTTCCTCAACCAGATACAATTTCATGTCCGTGCAGTTTCGGGTTACCAGGTGAAAGCGACTCACACCAAACACATCTTTTTGAGGTTACATAGAGAGTCACACTTATGGATTGAGCAACAAGAGTCATAACCAACCGTGAACAGAGTGGATTATAGGGAAATCTTTAAGATCTTAAAATTATAATCTGGAGCCGATGTATGGGATTGAGAAATCTATAACCATGGGATGTGCTCTCACCACATGAATCTGACAGGTGGGTTTCATTTGAAATGTTTGGGAAACAAGTTTTATGCTATATCAGAATAGTGGACAAAGTGGAAACTGTGTTTTCTGCTCATGACCTCGTATATGTAGCACCGAATTGTTGTTTGTCTACTCGCGCTTTTAAGTCCCGTCAAACTGGAAAAGTTAAAGCATGATACACAACCTCGAAAGTATCACCATAGCAATGACGCTGTTTGGGCGTACATTTTATCACTCTTTTTTGTGTTGTTTACCTTAACGTATTTCTTTTGTTTATTAAGATATTTACAAATTCAATGATGATTGAAAGGAAACCAAAAACCAGACATTCAAAAACAATAAAATCAGTTAATTGCACACAAAAATCAAAAATCATGAGCGGTGATTTTTAAAAATTTCGAATAATCATTTTTCTAACTATTCATCACCAGGATGTAAGGTAGTTAAGATTTACACAAAACACACGAACTCTTTCAGACAGAAACAGTTTTCATCTCAGCCAAATATCATTTGAAAAAAAAAACAGCTTCCTTACATGGACCACTACAAGCAAGAGCATTTTAGAGGTAAACAAAAAAGGAAACAATGCTGCAGCCGTAATGGCATTTTTTACATTGTCTACCACGATTGCATAATTATACATTTAAAACTGCGAAGATAAAGCGTCTTTCTTCAGACTGCATCTCCTGTCTTGCATCCGCACCGTATGTGTATGAGCAATGGTTGTATAATTAAGGTGCAGTTTTTAAGCGCTCTGTCTCATTTTAATTCCGGATCACAAAAGATTCCTGTAATGCTTCTGTTGAGCAATGAATAATCTGAAAACTTAGCCTCAGTTTTTTTGGGTTCGTGGCGTCCTTTGCCGTGGAGTTCCAGGAAGTTTGATGACTGTAAAATTTCTCTCGTATTGTAATGGCTGCTCAGAAGGAAACGGCATAATTTTTTTAATAACATAAGGAAGAGGGAATGGGGGAAACAAGAATAGATAGAAACACATATGCATAATATTAGCAAACGAAACTTCGGGAGGGGGGTGGTGTTGCTTTTATGGAGGAGAGGTGGGTTGTTTGTTTTTTGTTTTGTTTTGCTGTTGGGTTTTTTTATAGTATAGATATATGCCCATTTTTTTCGTTTGTACCTTTTCAAAAGTTTATATAAGATCCGTAAGAAAGACTAAGAAAACAAAAGAAGTTTCCTACATAGAACAAATGGAGCAATTGTGGGGCTTAAAAGAAAAACACGTCACAAAAATATTTTCTTTTTTTTTTTTTCTTTTTTTTGGTCTTCCAGACTTATTGTTTTATGTAACTTGGAAATAAAGTAATGATTTTATTATGCATTTGAATAACGAAATTTACTAATTAAACTCTCTTAATAACTTTATTTTTACAAGCTTTGTAAAAAAAACTTGACAGAGCCTTCTTTTTTCGTTGTGTTTTTGAAATGGATTGAGATTTTTTTTTTAAGTGTCTAGACATAGAACACAGCACTTACTATTTGTCCTTAAGTATTAAGGGAGATATGTCCCGGTTCTTGGAAACGTTTAAATCGTGGGAGCCACTGCTAAATCTTGTGTGTAATCGTGTGAGTCTCATTGTGGTCATACTATCAGCCTGAGTTCTGTTTATGCTACTGAGGTCAAGCTTATGTAGTGTTGGACTTGGCCATCAATGCGCGCAATTCTGCTTCCTATCGAAATGATGATACATTATTTGAATCCTATGCTGATGCTGATAACCTTAACCTTTAGGCATGGTCGAAGCTTTTCCCTTCCCCTTTTTATTATTGAGGAGTGAAACTTGTGGGAAGAGGAGAGGAAAGTCTGTGCCCAGCAACACATAAAGACAAAGCCAAGTCTTAGAGTATGAATTTAGATGACCCGCCGGCCTACGTTTGGGTAATGTAAAAGTCTGGTTCATTTTTTATTCATGGCAAGGAAAACAATATCCCACAGGTCATTATTGTGGGAAACGGACTTAGGCGATGCGAGGATAGTTTCGGGCTACTCCAGACAGATGTCTGGTCTGGTTCGTTCAGGTCAAACAATAAAAACAATTCAGTCAGGCTACTGTAATGCAGGAATACATCTGAATTTGTAATCTTTCCTTACAAGTGACTTTATAATACTGCGAGAAATTTAGTAATTATACCCAGCGACAAAAATTAAAATAAGCATACACCTATATGATTTTCTACACTCTTAGTATCTCTATTGGTTTTTATTACAATACTGAAAAGATATAGAGAATAACGTGTACATATATTAAACTTTTTTTCAAAAATACACAGCTCAGGCAAAAAATGGTTTTACTTTGGGCGTAAGCAAGATACCCACTGAAGTATCGAGCTATTGAATTGCTTTCCATTCGTTGAAAAGAATTTAAGTTTTCAAAATTTGGTCATTGTGATTATAACCCGTCTTATTCTGCAATGATTTTTAGCAAAACAATGTATAAACTATCACCTTTACCCAGTTTATTTGTCATAAAACAGCGAGTTCTACAGGCTTTACATGGAAAGAAGGATTGCGACTTCACCTTCGTGAATTGTTGAGGGCTGAAACAGACTCAATTTTGGTCAATTTGTTGAAGATAAAGTGAAAAAGCCGAAAGGTTATACATGGCAAAATGTCAAATGTCATTATTATCAAAACTCGTATATATCTATTTTTGACTCTCTGTCCACATAGATCTTTATTATTACTTCGTCCCGGGGGAAACGGGTTGTACTCAAATGGTTTTGTAACCGGAACATCCTAACAAGTCATTTGCAACGGTAATTTTGTGTTTAATCTAGACGTGCCCTGCTGTTAAAGGTGACAACTCTTCATTTTATTTTAAGCATTATACATTATTGAAAGAAATGTTCCACCACCATAAATAAAGTGTACCCGTTCCTTCTTTATTTGCCAACACCATCACAGCAGAGGAACCACCACCCCCCATTTTTTTCCATCCTTAGTCTTTATCACTTTTTTGGAAGGAAATACTGATTTATAAGAATCTGTATAATTTAAAGCAGGTTTTTATATCGTCAGTTAACAGTGCTTGGTAAGAGATACGGTTGTCCAAACAAAAACAAACAACCAAAAGAAAATAAGAAAATAACAACAAAAGTAACAAGCCCCTAACTCGTCTAAAGAGCTGATGCAGTATACCTCGGTTTATTAACCTTTTCCATCATTTGTCTGTAAAAAAAAAACTTCGTGTTTCAAGTTCAGATTAATCCAAAACTTTAAAAAAAATACTTTTGGTTGTCAGTCTACAAACGTTTTCACCAATAACGTCTTTCCCATCTTTAAAAAAAAACATTTCAGTTTTACAACTCTTTCACTTCCATTTCTATTCAAAGCGTGCAGCAATATTAAGCTGCACCTCGTTTTTTTTTTATCTGGCTTTAATCTTCACCTAACAGCATTAAAAATCCCCACTAGATTCCCTGCAAGATTCTTATCACGTTTTGTGTGTGAATGTTCATTGTTCACTGAACAGCAAGTGGATTAAACGTGCGAAGTATACCAGACTGGTGCAATATTCTTTCTGTCGGTCAAAGTCTGTGTTTCTATCCTGCCATCTCTATCTCTGTAGGTCTCGATCTCATATTATATTTATACCACACCCATTACAATATAAATACGATCTCATAATATATTTATACCACACTCATTACAATATAAATACGTCTCTGCGTCTCTGATCCCTCCCTCCTTCGCTATCTCTATTTCTATCTCTCTCTCTCTCTCTCTCTCTCTCTCTGTCTCTCTCTCTCTCTCTCTCTCTCTCTCTCTGTCTCTCTCTCTCTCTCTCTCTCTCTCTCTCTCTCTCTCTCTCTCTGTCCATATGCCTGTCCCTCTCTACAAGTCTACCAATCGGTATAACTATCTAGCTATCTATCTATCTATCTATCTATCTATCTATCTATCTATCTATCTATCTATCTATTATCTATCTATCTATCATAATTATTTGCTTTCCCTTAACATTTTCTTCTCTTTTCCTTTCTACTACATGTATCATTTTTATCCTCTCTCACTGTGTCTTCGCTCTTTTATCCCTCTCCCTCTCTCTATCTCTATCTCTCTCTCTCTCTCTTGCGCTCTCTCCGTCTCTTCCCTCCTCTCCATATTATAGTCTTTCAATTGTTTCTATTACTCTACAATATTTGACTGACCAACCAATCAATCCTGTTTGTTTGCTAGTGGTGTAGAATATTATCCTCAACATCCTACAAACTGGCTGGTTGTATGAGGGATCGGCCCTGGAAACCAAATACCCATAACTACCATATTGCATACATCTGCTGAAAGCTTTATGACTTTATACTCTTCGTTATCAGATTCCTGGCCTTTGTTCGTCTTGCGGCTGTTTATAGCCCTAATTATTTCTAGTCATAATATGGTGAACACATGTGATTTGAATGACACTGGGGATGGAGCGAAGGTAATAATACGGTTCCCGCGCTCATACGGCTGTGTTATTTTAATATTCTAGGCAGATCGTTATTATAAAGATACCTTTTTGTATAAGCGGCGTTAAGGAATGCCCTTGTGATTTTTTATTGTGCCTTTTCCTTTTTCGAACCAACGCGGTTGTTTTGGGATGGTTCGTTGTCAGAACTCAAAGGGTTTAGTGAATACGTCTTCTTAGTGTATAGAAAAACAACTTTATTTTTATGTTCGCCCTACGGCAATTTTTTTTAATTAATTTATTTTAAATGTCAACACTCTACATTATCATAAACTGCTTCTTTTACTTTCGTCCCACACAAATATTACTACGATGTTTCTTTTAATTTATGACTAGATGTGAATTTTACTGGCCTTAGTAATGTTATAATGTTCTTATGTTTCTACACGTTTATTCAAATAAAATAATTATAATGACAATACGACACTTATGAGAAAATGACAAGTTTTTAAAATTTTCATTTTTTACTTCCTTTTATGTTACACCCATAGCTTACTATGTTATTAAGTACTCCATGGTTACACCCCAAAAATTATCATTTAAAATATTGTTATGGTAAACCACATCTTCTTTGAAGTATTAACTTTTCTGTCTTAAACAAATGGTAAAGGCAGGATAAGACACCCAATGCATGAGAGTTTGGGTACCCATTCCAACAGGCATAGTGAGGTGTCCAGACTGGGTACAAAGGAGTTCGACTATACTCTATTTGCCTGGCAGTAGCAGTAGCATAATATCAGATAGACCTTTCGCGTGTTTCAAGTGATCAGTCAAATTTTTAGGAGACAAGGAACACATACTGAGTGTCTCTCGACCTAGTAATGTCAGCTGAAAGAACTGATCGTACAGAAATATCGCTTCTATTTGAGTTTCTCTGATATTCTTAGAAGCACACCTGCTCCCATCATTAGCCCACACTGAGCGAAATGTTATCCTCTTTTCACACAGTTTAGCTGGACGGCGTAACGTGGTATAAACGCTTTGTTGTTATTTTTGCTTCGTCAGTCTTCTATCACTAAATTCTCTTTGTCTTAATGTATCTCTCTTTTTATAAGAAATCCACACTAGTTATCTCATCTTTGTCTCAACAGTACTGTTTGGTCCCAATTGCTCTCTGCAAGAATAGTCTCTCTGTTTCTGTCCCACTTTTATAGCTCTGTTTTTGTTTTTTGTTTTTTTTATTTTTACTTCCTGCTCTATCTTGCTTTCTGTGATGGCCTCTCTATCTATATGTACTTGTTTTCTTTGTCTTCCGAATTACCCATCTCTCTCGCTCTTTCTTTCTCTATCCTTCTATCTATTTATTTATATATCTATTTATCTCCTATCTCTCTCACCCTTTCTCTCTATATTTCTTCCTCTTTCTCTCTTTACCTCTCTTTCTCCCTTTCTGTGTCCCTCATCTTCTCTCTCCCTCTCTGCCTCTCTCTCTGTGTCTCTCTTTCTCTCTCTCTGTCTCTCTCTGTCTCTCTCTCCCTCTCTCTCTCCTCACATCCCCAGTGACAACATGCCGCCCTGTTTCCGGCTCTAGGACAGGGAGCTCACGCGGCCAGCGGCCCTCGACATGCCCCCATCACCAACGGATGGACGCACAACAAGGTGCCCATTCATCGGCGGGTTCGATCTCCATGTGCCATTGCTCAAGAGTGTAATGATTGCCAAATACGATCACTGAAGCGACTCCATGCTGGGAGCGAATCACTTTCCATGACACTGGGTTACATGTCAGAAGCATCAAGGTCCCGGATATAGCAACAAAAAACCAGCGTCACTTGATGCGGGATCGATTATTGTAAAATAAAGATAAATCTATAGAATCCATCAGCCTTAACCTTTAACATTTCGAAACAAAAGAAGCATGTGAAACAGTAGAAATTTACGGATCAGCTAATGTTTAAAAAAATCAATTTTTGTTTTTTGCTCTCTGACAGTACCAGGGTGATCAAATGCACATAAGTAGTACTTTAACCACAACCCAAATCGCCTGCCAATTTGTATGAATGAAATGAATGTTTTTAAAAAGTTTTGTTATACTTCAACACGTTGAAAACAAAGCGCAGCGTTAAATATATGATGTTTTCTATATGGCACACATGTATGCGATTATAACAGACATTATCGTCAGACTAAAACCAAAAGTCTTACCCCATTACAAGATAAACAAATACTATAAGAAATCGATGCATGAAGCCGGTTCGAGTGAGACGTGCCTAGATCGTGCAGGGAATCAGCAAACAGATCATCTGGCCTGTGGTTTAAGTGGTCCTTAACCAAATCAGCATATCTCATTAGGGAGCTGTCGGGATATGTGGAACTCTCAACTATTGAGGAGAACATCAGTCCTCATTGGGTGGAACTCTCAACTATTGAGGAAGATATCAGTCGCATTATGTGGTGGAACTCTCAATTATTGAGAAAATCAGTCGCATCACGCCCTGCCACAGAGATTGGCGTATCATAATTGACCTGTCTGGAGAGATGTCCCTGGAGCTACATCAAACACTCGCTGGAGCTAAAGGAGCTAGGTACCCCTCAAACATTGAGTCGGATCAAGCCCGGGGGAGGAAAACCGCACAACGAGCTTTGCAGTGGTGTTCTTTCTTTTCGCTGTCAACCTGTAACGCATGGAATGGGTCAGCGAAAGTGCAGCTGCACAACTAAAAACCCAGATGTGTAAACAGGCAAATAAAAAGAGGAACTATATTTTGCCTACTTGTGCTGTTAAAAGCATCTAGCCAACGCAAAGCACATAGAACAACGTGGATATGAATGATAAATTTCCAAGTGCAATCTTTCAAGACACCGTAGACAGACTAGACCTCTCACCTTCAAGCCAAAATGATATTATGTTATCATTATCACCAAGGCTGGAAAATCATTATTACAACAGTGTTGTGATCTTTTGAAAGTGGTGGAAAAAGATAGGTTAACACTCATCATTGAAACAAATGCGCCAATTTTTTCGACGAAGCTTTGC
This sequence comes from Elysia chlorotica, assembly GCA_003991915.1. Classification (NCBI taxonomy): domain Eukaryota; kingdom Metazoa; phylum Mollusca; class Gastropoda; family Plakobranchidae; genus Elysia; species Elysia chlorotica. The sequence continues at coordinate 603,019 of RQTK01000100.1, forward strand.
ATATTTTCTGGGGAAATACGTTAAAATAAGAGCATGATAATTATCTTAAAACAGCGAGTTTTCGCCAACAATACTTCGAAAACTGGTGTGTTAAATAAATTTTGACGATTCACCCTTGCGGTTGTTGTTCTTTTTTTTATCATTTTTTTTTTCTTTTAAAAGTTCAATAATGTGTAGATCATGCAATGTCAGTCCTCTGGCCCAAGTTGTGTAGGAAGGACACGAAGTCACATAGCGATTCGAGCTTTTTTTTTTATTCTCTAAGTAATTTTTTGGCTGCGATCACGGCAGAATAATTCATCGGGAAATTATCAGCGCGCGAGGCTGGCTTGTTGCCGCTGGTGCTGGGATCTGGGGATCTCAGCCACTCCGGCCCTGAAGGGTGTGGAACTCCAACCCTGGACCCACACGTCAACAATTCCACCCGCAAGCTTTTAATTCATTCCGTGCGCCTCGTCTGAATAATGCACGCACAGCTTCCTCAACACATCTACAGGGGCGTGTACAATCAGCCCCTCCCTCTTACCGTTTTCATTTTTTTTCTAATATGTGATGATATTAGCTTTTCTAAAATTATAAAAAAAAGAATAAAATCGGCTTTAACTATAATCAAGTAAAAAACATGTTTATAATATATTCATGTTTTTACTTGATTATAGTTAAAGCCGATTTTTATTCTTTTATATATTTTTATTAAGTCGTTTTATTTGTTTTTCCCTATTAGATTTATAATATTCTTAATCTGTTAGAGGCCCATTGTATGCGTGTAATTAGAAAGGCAACAACTGTTTTGGCTTGGTGTCAGATTATTATTGAATTCCAAACATTAAAAACGCTTTACACGCCAAATATGTAAATAAGTGGTTCATTAAAAGTTATTCACGATATTAGCCACCTTGCATCCCGAAATTTTACATCAATTTATTAAAAGTTCCATTATCTATGGAAATTTGATGACAGAAAACTTATGGATTCAAGCTTCTGCACGCAAACTCTTGTATCTTGGGTCCAATTCAACTTATCATCAGACAAAGCGGGCTTGGCTTCAACACACAAATTATCTATTTCTTATTCAGAAGCTCACAATGTGTGACTGCGCATGTCTCTCTAATGGAAACAAATGGCCGTCTCTTCCCGCCATGAATATTTTAGTCTCGCGAGATGAGAGAGCTTCTCTTCAAATCGTGACACCAACAAAAAGCATTTTGGGTGCTAGATTAGACACATGGGAATAACGCATTCTTTGGCTTTGTTGTTTCAAGGCATAATCATTCAGGACACGAGAAAATTATATCAATGAAGAAATAAAGATCGGATATATTTTGACTGCCATCAATGAAAACATTTTGAGAGAAAATTGGAAAATATTTTTTTAACCACAATCAGTAGCTCAGTTTAAACAAAAGGTAGTAAGAAGAAGATAGTGTTGGTGTTCAGATTGTGATTTTTTTTTTACTTTTTGTGGTTTATGGGGATTACATAAAATAAATGTGATAATAGATTAGAAACCTACCAATTTCAATATGAAATAGGCAATAACACTTCTTTCATGAAACGTATTGTGTCTGTTCTCTCCCAAGCACGCTACTGCTAAAACTGATATTAAAACTGTTATTAAACTGGCTCACAATGTCCCAGCACTCAACCGGTTAGATTGATAACTAGGTGTTCAACTTCAGAGATGTTTAAGTTCAAATTCAGGTTTTTATTCAGAGCGTTAATAATATCTCATTTAAGGCTTACCTGAATATAGTAATTATATGGTTCACTCAATATGCCAGTTTAGAATTCAAAACTCTATGTCAAAAGTAGGCTATGTCTTTTTTAGAACAATTATCAGGTGAAAGAAAATACAAAATTCTACATGTTAACGAATAAACATTTTTCTTTCAATCGTAAAAGTTGGTCTAGAGCTGTTCAAAAGCAAAAGAATGCTTTAAAATCCCACAACTTTCCTCTGCAAATATATCAAGAAAATATTCCTTTCTTTTTAACTTAAACGAAGTGGCATGTTTAGTTTGTGGATACATGTAGCTGATGAGTTGGATTAGCTTACCTCCCTTTTCCTCTTTCGCCGGGCGCTATGACGTCAGCTGTTGATATTTTGCCAAAAAAGCTTTTACTTTTCAGTGCAAATGCAATTATGCCATGAGCTTTTACTCCGAAATAAAGCAATGACTGGCTACAGTGCCTTCTCTTCCGGGTCGTCATCCTACAGCCAGCGACAGCTGAATTGATTTGACCTTTGGCCGGGCTCTCGGGAGCAGAGAGCAGGGAGCAACCTTTGGGTGTCCGGCGATTCATAGAAAGATTTCCTCTTGTGAACTATGTGGTTCTACACGACTGCTATATCGTCATGATTACCCTCTCCTTTATCTCTCCTTTGGACAGTTTTAGGTAGCATTGAAAGGAAAAATTATTTGTTATTTTAGCATAGAAGCGATTGATGTGTTGATTATGTTATTTTTACTCTACTTTAGTACTCCTTTTTATGTCGATGGATTGAAAAATTTAATCTTCATTATATATAATGATGGTCAATTTTTTTTCGTCTTGCACAGCTCGATCGTTCTTACATAGGCTTTCTTCTAGGAACTACGACTAAATGCTGAGCAATGTCAGATTTTAAATAAGAACAGTTGAATGGGGCATAATGTACTGGCTTTGCGAATTTAGTAACGAAAAGCATGACAAAAGATCGGAAGAGAGATATATTTTCAACTACAGAATATTATACTACAATACAATAAGGAACGAGACAAAACCTGAAATGGTTTTGGACTTTATACGTCAAAAGAAGGAAAGATTGCAAGGAAAACTTATGGGGAGGCCTGCGAGAATGAACAGCTTGAACAAAATGGACCTGTATACGACTTGTGACAAGAGGTTGTTTTGGTTAATCTTGTTGTGAAAAAGATGTATGCCCCTCATAGAGAGATTGATGAACGTGCTTCCGCATCTTTTACTGCATGCAGTTTGTTCTGTTAGAAACTGTCGAAAGCCTTAATCTTGCAACTTTGAAACATGTGCAATCGTCGAACTAAAAAAAAATCAGCTTGGTGAGATATGCATTTTTCAATGCATACTGTTTAATTCATTTATGTTTTCTGTTGTTGCGTTAAGCTGACGCGGAAGGCAGTAATGGCAAAGACGAAGGGATTTTGATGTTTTGAAAATTTGATTGTAATGTAATATCGTGAGTATGGATCGAATACACGCTAAGATTTTCTGAACATGTACTGAAAACTTACTTTTTGCATAACCTGTTGTTCTGACATCGTTATAACTGCTGGGTTTTTTAAACACCACTACTTTCTACCCATATTTTACTCTTGATACTTCTGTATTTATCTCTTTATTTGTATATGGGCCAGACTGTCTGACTCTGTCTGTCTCTGTCTCTGTCTTTATCTCTCTTTCTCTCTCCCTCTCTCTATCTCCGCCTGTCTCTCTCCATCCCTCTTTTTGCACATCTCTCCCGTGAATCTATATGCATTAGGCTTATCCCTCCTTCTTAGCGCAATAATTGAACCCCAACTCAACCATTAGTGACATTTTCAGGTTGAAAATCGCACGGTTATCTCGACGAGGAAATTGAACAAAATGGGAAAGTGATTTCACGGTCGCGGAAACGGTTATCTTGGCGTCCACCCACAAAATTTTCGGAACAACTAACTAAAAATGTTTTAAACCATTTTGTCTGTCTATTTCATGTTATCGCGTTAATGGTTACATTTAGGCCACACTCAATGATGTTTGTCTAGCAATCGGAAAGACGAGGTCGTTCTTTATGGATAAAAAACGAGTACCTTTAATATCAGCATCATGAATCGCTTCCATGATTAATTTACTTTTTTTTTAAATCTTTTTTTTACCTTGCAGTTAAACATTGTAGTTTTCTCACATAGAATATCAGCACAGTACAGTCCTCACTGGCTTTGCCTCAACTCTCTGTCCACGTTAGAATAATTCATGCATTCTAATGATCTTATTTTTATAATCCTTCCCTAATCAAACGAACACGTATTGTTGTGTACGGCGTAAAGAAGTTCTCTACCTCATCGTGGTCGATAGTGACATTTGTAGAATACAGAGCATGTACTTCCTTTTTTCACTTTCATCACCACTACTGAAGAAAGAGGAAACAGTAGTTTTAAGGAACGGTTAGATAGTAAGAAAGACCTATAGATAGAGAGACAGAAAGAAAACAATACTACATGTTGCCTTATGGGAGACTGAAAAAAGCGAGAAAGAGACACAGACAGAGGAAGATTATGCATTGACAGAGATGTAGAGAGAAAGAAAGAGACAGGGAGAGAGAAAGAGAGAAATTATACATTGACAGAGAGAGAGAGAGAGAGAGAGAGAGAGAGAGAGAGAGAGAGAGAAATTATATATACAGACAGACAGACAAACAGAATACAGTCTCACGAAAAGAAAGAGAAAGAGATACAGTAGACAGAATCATTAAAAAAGAAGAGGAAGAGAGACAGTAAGGCAGAATCAGGCAAGGAAAGAGAAATAGAGACAGAGGAGGGAATCCGGAAAAGAAAGAGAAAGAGAGACACAAAATATGAGATACAGAGAAAAGATAGACAAAGAGAGACAGACAGAGACGGACAGAGACAGACAGAAAGCGATTGCGAGAGAGAGAGAGACAGAGAGAGAGAGAGAGAGAGAGAGAGAGAGAGAGAGAGAGAGACAAAAGTACTAACGGTATAAAATATTGAGGCGAGAAGATAAATTAATAGAAAGGGGTCGCGAAAGAAAGAAAGTTAGGGAGGAGAGAGAGAGAGAGAGAGAGAGAGAGAGATATAGATAGAAGAGAGAGAGAGCGAAAAAACCCGTTTCTTTGAACAAAGAGAGTAAACAACAGAAATGTAAAAAAAAATAACTCTTCATTAAAATTAAAAAAAAAAAATCCTTTATCTTTAAACAAAAAGATGCTCAATAAAAAGACATTGATTGCTCTTTCAATGAGTAAAAAAACAGCAACAAAATAAAATGATTCCAACAAATTGGGAGCATTAAAGTGGTAATCCTAATGACGACCCCGCCTTGGGAGATGGAGGGAGCGGGATCGATTCTCGACCAGCGCTAACAAGCATTGAGTCCTGGATGGGCGGACAGCAGCACTCGGACAAGGCGGAACATTCAATGGATTTCTCTGTTGTCGTCAGATGGTGAGTAGCTATAGTGGGAACAATGATTTGTAAAAGGTAATTTAGAACAAATTCACGACTTTGTTAGTGTTGTAATGGTGATTTGTGAGTAGCGAATGATTTGTAAAAGGTAATTTAAAAGGAAATTCACGTGCATAATTCAAATTCCTTACTAGTCCCCAGCAACATTTTCAATCACTAATTGATATATTCATTTCGTCTTCTCACACTGCCACAGAAAATAATGCACCGAAATGGTAGCCCCTAATGGAGTAGTAGCCATCTGAACCGAAAGTGAAAGATGATGCTGGGGACTCCCTTATGGGTACGAGGGAGTTCAAATTTTGGGCAAACTCGAAGCAGATTTCTTCCTCGCTTCCCATAAATATTGAGAATCGCACTCTGTAATGGTCACTTTGTGTACCACACATTTCATTGTGGCACAAAGTAACCATATAACTACGACATTAGCTAGAAGGTCAACTTACGCATCTCTATAAAACAAAGTAAATTATTTTAACGCACTTCGCTTGATTTGGAAGAGGCCTCACCGTTTGTTTTCTATTCATTTAATGTTTTCATTTACTCTAACATGTCGCCAGTTTCAGCTACAATCACCGGAAATATAACCAGGACCTCATCATTATTATGAATCTGTTATTGCTAATATTTGGAATTATGTAGTAGTAATAATAATAGCAGCAGTAGTAGTGGTAGTAGTAGTAATAGTAGTAGTAGTAGTAGTAATAGTAATAGTAGTAGTAGTAGTAGTAGTAGTAGTAGTAGTAGTACATGTAGTAGTAGTAGCAGCAGCAGCAGCAGCAGCAGTAGTAGTAGTAGTAGTAGTAGTAGTAGTAGTAGTAGTAGTAGTAGTAGAAGCAGTAGTAGTAGTAGTAGTAGTAACAGTAGTAATAGTTTAGTAGTAGTAGTAGTAGTAGTAGTAGTAGTAGTAGTAGTAGTAGTAGTAGTAGTAGTAGTAGTAGTAGTAGTAGTAG